>JALBXZ010000079.1:0-17500 GCA_027580255.1 Therioaphis trifolii
TCTGCCCAATAGCGAAAATTTTGCTTATTCACCGCCCCCATTGAGATGAAAGTGAGCCTCGTCACTACTGAAAAATGTTGACCTCACATGGATCCGGTTCAACATTTCTTGTGAGCAATTCATGCGATTTTCATTAGTCGAGTGGAATCAACTCTTGGACAATCATAATTTTGTATAGTCTTGGTGCAAAATCCTCCTTACTGACCGATTAGAAATGCCCAATGCAATTGAATGTTTCCGGGCAGAACGCGTAGGCGACTGCACAATAGCTTCACTCACTCTTATCAAATTTTCGGGTGTTCTTGGCCGTTTTGTGTCTTCCTGAACCTCTAAGTCTTAGTGTAGATCCAGTTTTCTTCAAATGTACGCACCCAATTCGCGATAACATTACGGTGAGGGACGGTATCATGACGCGCAAGGTTTAACTGCAGCCGGAACGCTGGCTGAGTTGCGACGAGACGATCGGGCCATTTTCAAAAAACGTACGGACGACCAAGCCACGTTGTTCACCAGACCAAACCATGGTAATGACTAATAACGGCATGGCGTGCCCGACTAAATGAAACCACCATAATCGTACTATCCCCACCACACGTGAAGTACCAACCTTTCTAAACTGCACTGTTTGATTTGCCCCACCCTGTATTTCAGATTTTTAGCAACGGTGATTCGTTTAAAACTATCTCATATAGTTATCGTTTTGGACATTCCACAGTATATGAATAGTGACAAATTCTTGTGAAGCTATAGTCAACAGTTTAATGCCTGAAGTGATGCCAATACCCACCAGCCAAAAATGGAGAGAAATCGGCGGATGAATTTTGGAAATGTTGGAACTTTCCAAACTGTATTTGGATCATTGGACGGCAAGCATGTTAGTAATTCTAGCACCACCAAATAGTGGATCACTATATTTTAACTACAAAAAGACCTTTTCAGTGGTACTTATAGCTCTCGTCGATGCTCATTATAATTTTATTGTGGTAGATGTTGGAGCGTATGGTAGAAATAGTGATGGAGGTATTCTAATGAACTCAAAACTAGAAAAATGCTTAGATAGGTAAACAACTAAATGTACATCCAGATACAGAACTCCCCGGAACTGAAAACGTGGCACCATTTGTAATTTTAGTGAGACGAGGCATTCCCTTTAAAAACAGTATATAATGAGACCCTACCCTGGAAAACAACTCGATATAGTTTCAAAAAGAATATATAACTATCGTCATTGTAGAGGAAGGACAGTGGTTGAAAATACATTTGGTATTTTGACACAAAAATTTAGAATATTTAACCGAAGAATCCAGGCAAAACCTGTAAAGATGCTGACAATATAATTTTAGCCACTTGTGTTTTGCATAATTTCATTAAACTAAATGAAGGCAGGATAACATACAATAGAGATGAAAATAATCCCACAGCAGATCTTACATTACAAAATATTCCAACACAGGGTGGAAATGCAAGTCAACCAGCTTTTCAGGTGAGAGAACTTTTCAAAGAATTTTTCAATTCTACAGCTGCATCAGTTTCATGGCAAAATGACGTCGTATAAGTTTAAGCTTCTTCGCAATGTGTTATGTTAATTTATAATTAATTTTGTATTTAGTATAATCTATAACTATAAGTTTAAGCAAATATATTTTGGGATACCTACAATTTGTCAATACATATTATCATTATAATTAAAATATTTAAATTTGTTTTTTTATTATTTGTTGTGTATATTATATTTATATTTATATTAAATAACATTTTTCAGTTGGTGTATTTGTAGTATTTTTACTGCCTGTCCCCTCCACGTGTCTCTAGACAACCTTGTACTTAATTTTCAATTCTTAGCTTTTAATACACAATTGTTTTACATTTTAAACAATTTTAATCATTTTAAAAATTTTTTACGCAAAATCGTTTTTGATTTTGGATATTGGTGTAACTCTAACACTAATTACTGTTGTAGATACATGCAATTTTCATTGAATGTTTATATTGGGATTTTATAAACTTGATACAATTTTAAAAAATATTTTTAAGTAGGTAATTTATAGACATTGAAATTTGAAAATTTTTTTTATAAATGACAATAAAATCGTATTCGTTTGGTAAAAAAGCTTCACAATTTACAATACATGGCTCTTAATATATTGTTACAATGGTTCGTTAAAAAATATTAAAAATACATTTTCACCATTTTTTTAATAAGCATTGTAAGGTTCAATTTTGACAAAAATACGTAAAAAAAACACGACAAGTTTAAATGTATTTTGAGTTAGATAGTTCATAAATATTATCGTTTTAAATCTAGATATAAAATTTAAGGTCTTCGAAAATTTATCTTGTACCGATATTCGTATTTTGTTGTTATTCAAAACGAATTATTTTAAATTTACCTACACCAAATGTTTATTTTATAATTTTCTATACTTCATAAAATTATCAAAATGTTTCAAAAATTTTTAAGTTACTTATAGGACATTTGAAATTTCCTTTTTTTAGTTTTTTATATTCCATAAATGCCAATACAATTTTATTCATTGGGTCAAATACAGAAACTTAAATTCAAGTTTCCTTTTAAGTTGATATAATAGCAGTTGGAAAATATTAAAAATACATAGGCACGTTTTTTTCTATATATAACCATTAAAGTTCAAATTTTGAAAAAATTTACAAATTCTTTGGATGTTAAAATTTATAAAACATTCAACTTTTATAGCTAAGGATTAAAAATTTAAAACGAGGTTCCTCGTAAGAAGTCAATTCTGCTGAAAATAAAAGCTAAAAACTATATTAACACAGTTTTTTATAGTTAATTTAAGTTCAAGTTTGGATGAAATTACATATTAAATAACCAATTATAACAATTTTAATTATATTTATTATAATTTAAAAATATTATTCATGGCTGTTTATAATTTCTAGAGTACCTACTTAATTATCTACTTAATCAATTTACCAGGTTGATTAAGAACTTGGCCAATCTCTTTCCATCTTAGGTCTTTCCAATTTGCATCACTGTACTTGGGATGGCTCAAGTCATATAAGCCTTGATGTTCTCGCACTAATTCTATCAACTTTTCGGAATCCATTTTTTTTTTAAATAAACTCAAAATACTTTTCCTCAATGGTACCACGACTTTGTGAGTTGTGACAGTAACGAAGTAATGAATGAATTCCCTGAGACCACACGTCCCCGGCACGGTTCATCGTTCACACTGGTCAGGACATGTCCGATCCGGTTCAAATCCGTCCGTGAACCCGGAAAAAGAATCGTCTCAAACGATAATTTTCGGGCCCGGATCTGGCACGGACGCCCGGCCCGGACCCGTCCCGGGTAAGTGAGAACGGTCGTATTTAAAATTCAATAGATAATTGTTTTTCTTGCACTCGGACGGATTCCGGCACGAACCCGGCCCGGACACGTCCCGGAGCAGTGGGAATGGACCTTTAAGGTCTATTCACATATGCAGTCACCGCGCGTGGCAGACACGTATCGTGCCAGACACAATGATATTTAAGTATACATTATCTATGTACATTTTCACATCTAGAGTTTGTCAGCGTTGCGTGAACGCGCAGACAAGTTCCGGCACAGACCGACAAGCTTGAGGAGAATATTTTGTCTGTGCCGGTCGGGTCTGTACATGTCGAACGTGTCTGCGCGGTTGTTGTGAACCCCGAAAACGACAAAGTCGGTAACGACCATAGACATATAAACTAATGGACTGCGCTTTCACACACCCCCGTCTATTAAAACTCTATCCCAATATTGAGTGAGACAGATAGATATTAAACTATGCTTTTTCATGGAGTGGAAAAATATTATTATTTAATCTTCCATGTTTATTTCTAGATGACAAATTAAAGTACATGTGTATACATTTAAATTTTCCCTCTAAAAAATTAATGATTAATTTTCATAAACTTTTAAAACTATTTTGTATTTTCAATATTTGTTATTTATATATTATCAGTATTTTTAATATAATATTTCAAAAATGCAGAAGTATTGTTCATTAAAAGGATGTGGCAGTAATAATTTTAAAAAATAAAGATATTAAAATGCATAGGTGTATATATATATATATATATATATTTATTTTATTTTAGCCATTTGACATCAATTATAACTAAATTATCTACTATAAATTACAGTATCCCAAAGAATTTGGTTTAAGGAGTCAATGGCTTTAAAGTTATTCAAGAGCATAATCTTCATTTAATTCCTACTAATAACTCTGTAATATGTAGTAAACATTTCCTGAATACAGATTATAAGATTGGTGGAGTATATGGAAATAGTATTCTGTCTAAAACTGCGGTTCCAAGCATATTTGTAAATTGTAATTTCCTATACAACTAACTCTTAAAATTTATTAATAAGAGCTTCATATGATATGTAGTTATTTTATTTAGGTAGAGGAAAAATAGATTTTAATTACTTTAATAGTAAAACTGAGTCAACTAGTGAAAATATAGTTTCAGTTAAAATAATTAGGTTTGTTTCAATAGAATTATTTAATAACTAATTGCTTTTTAGGTATCAAAGAGTCAAAAATTAAAATGAACTATAGTATGTTTCATGATCATGATTACTTATCTTCAATTAATATTCAGTCTTTGACAGAAGGTAGGTATTTAAAAAATTAAGTGTACTAAAATTGTTATGTGTAAATTGTATTTGTTTTAGGTTCTAATGAAAAAAATCCTTTTTATATGCTAAAAAATGACAATCTGAAGAAAAAAGTTCAACAGAATCCTGAAGAGTGTATGTTTTATACAAATAGTTTAATTTTTATTGTATTTTTTAAATTTTTTTTAGGTGTTGAAAATGCAAACCGTCATAATGCGCTATTAGTAAATGTTGTGAGAATGATTGTTCTTCAATATCAAATAATCATTCATTGAAAGACTCATCATGTAAGTAATTATTAAAATTAAGAATATTACTATTGTACCACAATTTTAATTTACACTTTTTTTTAGGTTTTGACATGGAAAAACCTTCAGTGAATTATGTAGCAATTCAGTCTCCACTTATGTCATCTACTCCAATAATCAAAAAAAGGTTAACAAATGATACAACATACCTATTTTGTTTCAAAAAACATCTTTAATTATCATTTATAAATAATATTTTTCCATACAGGAAGCGTAAAATCTTTGTTGGCGACTTTGAATATATAAAAGACATTGAGAGCCCTAATAGTCGTCTAAAATATTGGAACATTAGTAAAAAAACAATCACAAAACAAAACAAAAAAATTAAAATGCTAAGAAATGAAAATTACAGACTAAAAAAAGAAGTCAAATCATTAAGTCACCTAGTTCAACATTTAAAAGATGAAAAGAAACTGATTACTGACAACTGTTTTTCTGTTCTCAAGGTTTGTCATGTGATGTGTCTAATGTTGATACAACAGTTACATTCTGTAAAAATATAAATAAATTTTTGATTTTCTTAAATCAAGAAACTTTCTAAGTAAATCACAATACAAAAAGACACTTACCTTGTGTGATGAAGATAATATTAAACAATTTATAAGAGATTCTATAAGTTACTTGAGTTCATTAAGAATAAGTAAAAATGATGAACTACTTATTAAATCAGCCAGAAAAACTGGATTTATTGGACTAATCATATGTTTAAAAAGTGTAGAAGAGTTCTTTGATGATTTAATAAAACCAGGAATTTTAGATTTTTTTTTAACCTATAAAATTTATCAAGATCATATTGAGTTACTATTTTCAAACATAAGAACAATGGGAGGATTTAATAATAATCCTACATCCGCACAATTCGAAGCTGCATATAAACGTTTGGTTATTCATGCAGAAATAAAGGTTTCATTGTAAGCAAATTGTGAAGCACAAGATTATACATCAATTTTTACAGTTAGCTCTGCAAAGAAAAAGAAAGTGCAAATAAAAAATTTAGATTTGTTATGTGTTGAAGACGAGTACAGTAATTATGTAAATGTTGTTGATAAGCAGTCGACAATTATGAATACACATATACATAATAGATATATAGATGATGTGGTACACTATATCAGTGGATTTGTTGTAAAAAAATTACTCAAAAAAATATCTTGTTTTAATTGTGCAAATGTTCTTTTGGAAGATCATAAAACTTTAATTAAAATGAATTTATTGGATTATGAAAATATGGGTGGTTTAATAAACCTTTTCAAGATATAGTTACTTTATGTAAGACTGCAGAATTAGTATTTAGAACATACCAGAATACATTGTCTTCACTTAAGACAAATTTAATACATTATTCAATCATAAAAACATTGTCGTATATAGTAGACAGTCATCAAAATATTACTTAGGTCAGTGAAGCATATGTGCTGAGACAGCGATTAAATTACGATATAACACCGCCGTACAGGCAGGCACGGGAGGTCCCGTTGTCGCTGAGTGAATCGGCGAGGACGTATGTACTCTGGTTGCACGTGAGAAACGTCAATCATAGTACGGGCCATTTTAATCGAATTAGTTAATTATTTTACTTGTGTTTTAATATATAATAAAAGTGTTTCCGACCTGAAAACCCGAGTATTATTTCAAAGTCTTTCTTCGTTCTACCCTTAATATTGGAACAGTGCTCAGACCCACACACCTTAATAGTCAATGAGGTTTTTAATAACCGAATAGTGCTCCGGTTGTGGTGTCCTAATAGTCATTCCAATTTAAGAAACGAACGGAGAACGACAAAAACGCACACCGTCGTACCTCAAAGGTTAACAGTGCTAATCAGAATTTATTCTAGAGACAGTCATTAACCTAGAGTGTACGGGGGTAAGGTAAACAGTTTGGTTTACCGCGTATCATCCGATACGGGTGATACCACAGAGTGGCGCCCAACGGGGTTATTTATCCACGGTCGGAGACATTTTTTTTTTGATTTTTGTGCCCTGGTACCTCAACCTTGGCACGTTTAATTTTTCGAAGTGTTTATTTGTGTTTTGTGCCGCGTAGTACAATCTGGGAACCGTGCGTTTACACATATACGCCAAGGTGAGCAACGTTTTGTAATATACTTACATATTAATATTAGGATTATAGTTTAGGTTTTATTCTCTTTAATAATTTTTCAAAATTCTTATTAAATTTTAAATAACCGCAAAATTTTAATTTAAGTTTAAACAAGTAGATTAAATTTTTTTTTAACTATTTAAATAGGATTTTTCAGTTCATTTGTTTTCTTCTCTTATTCTTTTCAAAAATTTATTCGACATTAAATAACGGCAAAAAGATTTTAATTTAAGCGATATACTTACATATTAATATTAGGATTATAGATAAGTAAAAAAAAAAAAAAAAAAAAGTAGATTAGGTTTTTACAGGAGTTTTTCAGTTCAATTTTTTCTGTCTCTAAATTCTTTTCAAAAATTTTTTCAAACCGCAAAATATTTTTATTTAAGCGATATACTTATTTATTAATATTAGGATTTTAGATTAGTTTTAATGATTTAAATAGATTTTTCTTTAATTCAATAATTTTTCTAAATTGTATTCTGTTTTAAATAACCATAAAATTTAAAAAAAAAAAAAAAAAAAAAAAAAAAAAAGTTTCAAACTGTTCAAAAATTAATTATTTAAGTGTTAAGCATAAATTAATTAAATTAAATTTTATTATGATATGAATGACGAACACCTTATAGCTTTGGGAAAAAAAATTACAAAATTAACCGATATTTAAGTGCAACTTAAGTGATTCAAGCCCAGGAACTAGTAATAACGATATAAATAGGCCAGAAAAAATTAATAACGACCTTTTAAATAATATATCCAAAGATTTAGAAGAAAACGCAAACAAATTAATAATCCAAGCAGAAAAAATAGTAAACCTTGGTAGTAATTTATATAAAAATGATTTAGTACAAGCCCCTAATAACAGTTATAATAACTTAATAAACTTAGATTCTAACGAATCAACAAAAGTAGAACACATATACGAAGATATCATAAGTCCAACTGATTCAAATTTAAATACCACCTTCTTTAGCAACTCAAAATTCGTAATAGACAATACACCTGAAAAATTAAATAAATTGGAAAATAAAAAACCAAAACACAAAATGGAAAAAATGATTGTCAAACCAGATAGTTTCTCCGGGCAAGGCGACATAAAAACATTCATCAGACAATACGAAAAAGCAGCACAGATCAACAATTGGGACGACGACGAAAAAATTAAGTTTTTATCAATATTTTTGAAAGAAACTGCTAACATATTTCTACAAAATTTGGAAAACAAAGGAGGTAACTTGTCATGGGAAAATCTAAAAAGCGAGTTCATAAACGAATATCAACCCATAGGATACTCGATAATATTGAAAAACAAATTAGAAAACAGAAAACAGAACGACTTAGAGTCAATTTCTAGTTTTGTTACGGAAATAGAATACCTGTGTAGCCAAGTACAAAAAGATATGAAAGAGGAAGAAATTTGCGTATACATACTAAAAGGTATTAGGGAACCAATATTACATGCAATATCACTGCATGATAATAGTACTTTAAAGAAATTGAAAGAAAATTTGAAAAAATATGAACTGATGCAATTTAGAATTAATTCAAGAAGTTCAGGTCTCAGCGAATACACAGAAATCTTAAATAAGCAAGTAATGCAACTCAATAATGAAACTAAAGACAGCAATCAAGAAATAAAACGATTAAATACAAAATTAGAAGGAATAGACAATTATCATAAAAATAAAATTGATCAATTGTGTACCAAAATCGATCAACTATGTACCGAAATGCATAATTTTAAAAAAAACGACAAGACAGTCAACTTTGAAAATAGATCACGCAAGAGAGAAAAAAGTCCATATCCAGGAAAAGCAGATTACGAAGGTAGAAACCATTATAAAGAAAAAAGTCCTTATCCTGATAGGTACAACAACGATAAGTTTAGAGAAAGGAGTAGAGACAGATACTATAACAATAAATACAGAAATAACGGTAGAGAAATGGGCAATAATAGAGATAGGTCAGATTCAAAAAATAGGGGAAACTCCTACGATAGATCCAGAGATAAAAATAGTTATAACAACAGAAATAGTGAAAATGATACAAATAGGAAACAGTACAGTAGGGAAAACAGCAGAGAAAGATATTCAAGATCCACAACGCCGGAGAGATTTAACGGAAGAGAAAAGATAACATGCTACAAATGCAATGGTAAAGGACACTATGCTAACGATTGCAATTTTTCAAAAAACTAATAACACCCGAGCTAAGAGAAAAATCGGAATATCTAACTCGGGGAACAAATAATATTTATACAAAAACCGACAACTCAAAATTTAACAAAGAAAAACAGATTGAGAAAAATAATTATATACATTTTGTAGAAAATTGGTACAAATCAACAAATTCAAATAAATTAATAACTAATGAAAAAAACGACGATGACGAAAAATGTATAGAAAACATCGTAACAATAAGTAAATTGACCCCATTAAATGAATTCCAAAAATTCCTTCTCAGCAATAACGATAGAACCGATTTCCTATGCGATTACAGTGAACAGACGATAAATATTTTTTCATTACCAAATGATATCGCAATAGGCCATTGCACAAGTCAATGCCTCACCATGTCGAAGGGGATTGCGTTACAATTCAGAAATAAATTTAACAACGTAGATAAATTAATAGACCAACAAAAAAAAACCACCGAAATGACTTATTTGAAAAACGGAAGCCAATGGATTTTATACCTCATAACAAAAAATAAATATTACGATAAACCAGCATACACTAACATTTTTAGCACATTAACTAATACTAGGCAATTTTGTTTAGAGAAAAATATTACTACCTTGGCATTACCAAAAATTTGCACTGGACAAGACAAAAAGGATTGGAACGTTATTTCTACCATGATTAAGTTTATTTTTCAAAACACACAGATAAAAATTTTAATATGCCTACTGCCGAGCAACGACAATGAAAAGCAAAATAAAAATATTAGAAACAATAATTCCCAAACTACCAATATTACGATAGGTAAAAATTTTAATAACACGATCAGCGATAATCTAAGGTACGAAATAGCACAAATCGCTGGCTCATTCGTAAAAACAAAGGACGTACCCGGAGACGGTGATTGTGGTGCCCACGCACTACGAATATGTTTAAAACATCATGGTATATATAGGAAAACGGTAGAATTATTAAATATGCTCGGCATTCCTAATTGCAAATCTGGCTACTATTTTAAAGATGACGATCTAGCATTTATCTGTGACCAATTTAATTTAAACTTATATTTAATACACGAAAATCCCGGAGACACAAATGCCATAATATACTGGAAATTAAATAGGAAAAGTATAGGAATATTCAATAAGGACTGTCATTGGACACCAGGAATCATCACAAAAACATATAAACCACGTCAATTCAATAATATAATAATAAACACAGTTTTTCCCGACTTTAATACCATTGAAAAAAATATAGACCATTTCTTATACGAATGTTGCGATCGTTTAAAATTATCACAACAAAACCCTATAGAAAAAAATAAACCCGGCAACAATTTAAAAACTGACATATCAACAATATGGTACTCACAATTTTGCCAAGACTGCGAATATTTGTCCACAACCAAGGATATACAAGACGACCATGATGACAAAGACTGGTATTGGAGTGATGAGGAAAACGTTATGTTTTGTGAAATATGCAGAAATTACATAAGAGAATATCGAAATCGGCCCATGCAAAAAGACGAGAAAGCCATAGAAACAAAAAATCAGCAAAATCAGCACAAAGACGAAATTAAAATCAACAATCAAAATACAAGCGCAGATTCAAACACAGACCGGAAACAAAGAGTGCTATCCATAAGAATAAAACTGGACGATAATGAACAAAATGCAATAATAGACACAGGCTCAAATCTATCATGTATAGATTATTCCCTAGTAAAAAATAAACAAGAAATAAAACCCAAAGAACAAATAATAATAACAGGCGCAGACAATAATGAACTAATACAAAGAGGAACAACAGAAGTAACAATTATAATCAATACACAAAAATACAAAATCAAAGTATACGTCATTGAGGGACTAAGTTGCAAACTACTATTAGGAAATGATTTCAATATTAAATACAACATAATAATCAATTTTAAAAATAAAAACATAAAAATCGAAAATAATTCTATAAAAATGGACGAAATATGGTACGAACATAATAAAAGTCATAACATAAATATTTTTGCTACCGGAAGCATTATGTGTAAAAATCAAAATAATAAAACAGTAACCAATTACAATGAAATAGAAGACGATCAAGGTACAATAATAAACATTTCCAAGGAGCTGAACAATGATCAACGCGAAAAAGCACGTAAATTAGTAAAAAGGTTTAAACATTTATTTACATCCGACCCATTAAACATAGGTTGTGCAAATGTAGAGCCTTGCGAAATAAACTTAAAATCCGACAAACCCATATTCCAGCCACCATACAGAACACCTCCAATCCAAAGAGAAAAATTAAAGAAATTAATCAATAAAATGATAAAAGCCGACATTATCGAACCAAGTCGAAGTAATTACGCGGCACCAGTATTTTTAATTCCGAAAAAGGAAAAAGGCGAATACAGATTTCTAGTAGATTATAGGAAACTAAACAACGAAACGATTAGTGACAAACACCCTATACCTAGGTCACAAGACCTTTTTAGAAGCTTAGAGGGAGCAAAATACTACAGTTCTATCGACCTTTGCCAAGGTTATTTTCAAATTCCGGTGAAAAGGGAGGACCAAGATAAGACAGCCTTTATTACAGATTTCGGTCTATACAATTTTAAACGAATTCCACAGGGTTTCAAAAACTCGGGCCCAATCTTTCAAGGGTAATCAACAATTTATTCAGTGATTTCTTATATAGAACAATGATAGCATACTTGGACGATATATGCTGTTACGGAAACGACTTTGAGGAGGCGTTATACAGGCTAGAAGAAATATTCAAAAGACTAGACGAAGCCGGATTAAAATTAAAAACTAGCAAATGCGTACTATTAGGTACCGAAATAGAATTATTAGGGCATAAAGTATCAAATAAAGGACTAACACCGTTGGAGAAAAATATAAAGGCGATAAAACATTTTCCAATACCTACAAAAATTAAAGATGTAAGAGCTTTTATAGGACTAACTAGTTATTACAGGAAATATATTAAACATTTTGCGAAAATTGCTACTCCGCTCACCGATCTGACAAAAAAGGAAAATAAATTTCATTGGGACAGCTCTAAAGATAATGCATTTAATATTTTAAAAAATGCCATAATAACGGCCCCCGTACTAGCTCATTTTGAGGACGAACACCAAGTTTTTGTAACCACGGACGCATCACTAGAAGGACTCTCGGGAATTTTAGAACAAAACGACAAAGATGGGAAACGACACCCTATAGCTTTCGCTTCGAGGAAATTAAAGGGGGGTGAAAGGAATTTCACTACCACTGAATTAGAAATGTCAGCAGTTGTTTTTGCAGTGAACTACTTTAAAGAATATTTATTAGGCAGAAAAGTAATAGTATTTAGCGACCATTCTAGTCTACAATACTACCAAACAATGAAAAATCCATCGTCCCGAATAACAAAATTTATTTTCAAATTATTAGAATTCGACATTGAAATTAAACACCGACCCGGCCTTTGGAACACAGCGGCGGACTGCTTATCACGATACCCAGTAGACACGTTACAAATAAAAGATATTTTTGAAACCACAGAGACAGAAGAAATAAATTTTGACACAATAAATATAGAAAAAATTAAAGAAAATCAATTAACCGACGAATTTTGCAAAAGCATCATATCAGCAATAAAAGAAAATAATAATTCAAAATACAAAAGAAAGTCTAGACAGTTCATAATTAAAAATGATATTTTATTTTTTAAAAATTGGTCACCAAACGGAGTCAAAAATTTATTAGTAATACCATTGATTATAAATACTATAGATTGCTCACTGGCCGGTTTTTCGGTGGCGTGCTATTTGCACGGTATCGTTAGGCTGCGCTGCGGTCCCGTGGTTAGTTGTGCACGGTAACGCTGCAATCGCTAGTAGTCACGTCTGACTAGCGCAGCAGTGGGGACTGTCGCAGTGATTTCTGGAGAGGCGCAACATTCTATAATTGACACCTCGTCTATTCTTTATATTAATTTTATATTGTCTCTTATTATTACACGATAAATACTACATCCGCGAGCCGTGCTATAGTGTGCATACATTAAGTAATATCAGAGATTGTATCTAGTTGATATTTTAGAAAGGTTATTATACGAAATTGTTAGTAGTTTTTAAAACATGCGAACTACCGAACCATTGAAAAAAAACCGTAAAATGTCATAATGATTGATGAATCGATTTTGGTTTTTTAATCATAAATCCAAAAATAATGGTACTAATAACTTGTATTTTTCAACAATTATACAAGAATGTACGCATAAATTTAATTCAACCTTAATCTGGTTTGTTTAAAAATTAAACGACAATTAAAACGACAATCAACGGATGTGTGCCACGACACGTAAGGCCACGTGTACATTGGCGAGCGGCGAGCGGCGAGCGACGAGCGGCGCGTTGGAAAAAAAATTTAAACCCATATAATTTAAATCAGAGTGTGTACATTGATTACTAGCGGCGAGCGGCAGCGGTGAGCGGTAGCGGCGCGACGCGTCGCAAATCAAACATGTTTGAATTTTGCCGCTCGCCGCTCATGCGAAATATTTATTTTATTCATAATATTCTATATCCAATGTAAAAATAGTCTAGATTATTTAATTTCTGGCCTGTGGGTGAACATCAAAACGTTTAATTTGCTATTTAAAGAATTGTACAAATAAATAAGTTTCCCAAATAATAATGATAGACGATAGTTGTTCAGTGAATTTCTGTTATTGACTTGTTCACTTGTCACTTGTCAGATTATTATCAAACAGTATACTAGGTTCACTGTTCATAGTGAACACATTTGCTAATTTGTTCATTAAATATTTTAAAATGTCCAAGGCAAATTATTTAAGTAATGATATGCGAGAAATTTTAATTTCGGAGGTTCAAACTAGACCATGTTTATGGGATGATACACATCCACAGTATAAAAATGTCGAAAAAAACAAAAAAATATGGTCAGAAATAGGATAATTAATTGGAATATAAGGTATGTACCCATTATTTATTAGTACTTACTTATTTTTATAGGTACCTACAATATATGGTATAAATGTAGTTTAGTTCCTCATCACCAATTTGATTTTTTTTTTTATCGAAACTTAATATGTAACTCGACTTACTTTGAAGTTATAGCCTACCAAAGTTTGCGAATTTAAGTTACCTACACAAGGTGGTTTTACACAACAAGTGGAGGGCCAAAAGCTCAAGGGGGCAGGTAGGTTTTTTAATACGATAACTGATTTTACATAAAATACAATCATATGCCTCAACTGACATTCGTAAGTACTCGAAAAATCTATCTGGTGATTTCCTTAAGTCATTATACAAATGATGATACTCTCCACACATTTTTCTTCGGCGATTTATGGGATGAATAGCAACCTTTTCTTTCTTAAGTAACTTTTTACGTAAAAATGGATTATCCAAGATTAACGAGAGACGTTCTACTGTGAGGAACGAAATTTTTTCGTAATAACACGCAAAACAATACGGTAATAACACGCACAGAGCAGTTAAAATACAACTATGTACTGAAAAAAAATTTATAAAAATATAGCATGCCGCTGATGAAAATAACGCGCCTCAATGTACACACGTTGCCGCTCGCCGCTTGCCGAGCGTCACCGCCACCGACGCCGCCGCTTAACGCTCGCCAATGTACACGAGACCTAACACTGCGAGGTAAACACAAACATTTTTTTTTTTTTTTTTTTTTCGTATGGCATGGTTATCCGGGAGTGCAGACCCTAGGGTCTACAGTTCGGATGCCGGGTTGGCAAAATTTCTATTGGGGCACCCGTAGGTTTCTGCCATGCCCCGGAGTGGGGGGGATGGCAGTCTCTCTCCGAAGACAGTTGTTTCCTGTCCAAGTTAGAGAGACTGCCCGAGGCCGGGTTCGAACCGGCGACGGTACGCGTCGTAACCGCCACCTGAGTCCACTCGGCCACTCCGTCCCCCAACACAAACATTAATTTTATACATTTATTTTGTATAAATAAAATCGTCAAACTAATATCTCAGGCCTAAGAAATCCCTAGCTTTGATTATTATTATTTTATATAATATCATATAGGATTATAGGTAATTAGGTAATATGGTATTATACAATATAGTATTGTAGAATTCGTATCCACGGTGTGAACGAACAAAAATAATCAATGTGTCAAATACACCGCGTAACTTACGTGGCTGTAAAATATTCTGCATTAATTATTGCGACGAATTTATACGCAAATGTTTACTGATGTTAAAAATTTTAATAAACGGATGATGATTTGATAATAAAAATGTATTCGACTAAACTATAATTAGAATAAAATTTTCTTTAGGTAATTATTTGAATACACATTTATTCGAATAATGACCTACTCTGCCTGTATCTTACCCGAGTCTTGTATCTCACTCTTTTTTTTATCAGGCAATATCTTCGACTCACCTAAAACAATTAAAGTATTAACACCAAAACAAAAGTATAGCAGAAATGAAAAAACATCAACTCCAAATTTTTCAATATTTGACGAAAGCATTAAAACACCACCAACAATATCCCCAGCTACTAAATCGTTTGTATCACAATTAATTGAATTACCTAGTCCACAAAATAAATCAAATAAAGTTAATATGGTTAGGCTAATATTTATTACCGACTTGCATTATTTGTGATCAGGGTACTCAGAATCAACGCGTATTTTTAAACTTCTTGGAGGAACAGATGAAGACCCATCTACTATAATAAATGGCTAAAAATTGTTTCTTATTTATGATATGCCACATTTAATGAAGAGCCTAAGAAACAATTTATTGAATGGAGATTTCGAAATTAGTGGTAATAAAATTGTGTCAATATACGATATTAAAAATACGTACAGTATAGATTCAAAAAATATAGCTCGAGCAATGGTAAAGATTACACCAACTCATTTAGCACCTAATCCATTTCAGAAAATGAATTGCAAATTGGCGATTCAATTATTTAGTCATTCAGTTTCCATAGCAATGAAAACCTGTATTGCCACCGGAGAACTGAAATCATCGACTGCTAATAACACTGCTAGCTTTATCGATATTTTGAATAACATGTTTGAATCAGGGAATAGTAAGAATCTGTATGATTCAAACCTTAATAGAAGACCAATGTGTGACCGAAATCCGCAAGTAATAGAGAATTTGGATATCGCTCATACTATGTTTAAAAATGCTCGGAAAATATGTCATAAATCAAAAAAAATTAGCACTCCACCATATTTTGTGGGCGTTCTGTGGACAACTACTGCTATTCGTCAGATGTGTGAGTCCGAAAAATTGGAAATTATGAACTTAAATCCAAATCAAGAATATTTCCTTATGACTAACCGACTGACACAAGATGCACTAGAAAATTTATTTTCGATAATGCGTCAAAAAAATGGGTAAGCTTAGTTACTTTTGTTACGATAAGTTGGTAATTTATTTTATAATTTATAACAAATCCGATAATGCTCTAGGATAAGTTTTTTCTGCATATTTATTTATTTTACTTTAATACTAAAATATATTTATCAGGTATAACAGGAATTCAACAGCTCGAATATTTGGATGTTGTTTCGGGCATATATGCTCTTATAGTTTAATGCGATGTGGTTCAAGTTGTGGCAACTGCGAAACCGACGATGGCGAGTTTATGACTGTTGACGTTCTAAAAGATATTGCTGTTGAGAATAATACTGAAGAATTGACGGTTTCACCGACAGACAATAAAAATTGTAATGAAACGGATTCTGATTCCAGCAGTTCGTCGACTTCAAATAGTAGCCCATTGACCAAAATGAATAAATTATCACTAGAAACATGCTCAGTAACTTATTTTTCTGGATATCTAGCAAAAAATATTTGGATAAATTTGTTTGTAGTGATTGCGAATTAAATTTGACATTAAGCAAAACAAATTTAAATGATGAGTCACTTCTGTTGTTAATGTATGAAACATTTGATCACGTTGACCCTATTCAAGGACTTAAGGCTCCGTCAAATCAGCTTTTAGAAATAGTCAAAATTTGTTTAGACGATTTTGAAAAAAAATTCCCAAAAATCAATAGCTCTAAAGCAATTATATCTAAACTGAAGGAAAAGGCCATTGAAAAAATTGATAAACACTTCCCCAACATTCGAAATTCAGAATGCCTTAACCACTACATCTATATAATCGAATCATTATTTAGAACAAAATTATTTAAGGAATACAAGTGGGAGAACGCGAAATTTGGAAGAAGAACTGCCCAAAATGCAGCCAAGTTGCCAA
>JALBXZ010000079.1:22500-184962 GCA_027580255.1 Therioaphis trifolii
TAACTGGTATCCTTATTTGTACTCACGTAACTGGTATTGTCGGGTCAAAAACGACCCGAAATTTAAACTACTTATAAGTTATTCAATTTTTTATTTTTTTTTTCATTATATTCTATGAAATGTAATGAATATTTTTAACTAATAACACAATTTTTTTTTTCAAATTTAAGTGTTTTATACAAATTTGTTTTAATCTTGCAAATTTACATGATTATTTATTAATGTTTGAATAAATTATTGAAAAAAAATATATTTACATTCAAATTTGAATTACCCATTGGTTTTTAGTTAAGTTTAGATACAATAACAACAAAATAAAATAAAATTTAGAACTTTAAACATTTATTTCTAAAAAATTACAAACAATTATTGTACCTCTCTGGACGTTTTTTTATCTAACCAACTACAAACAAATTTAAAAGCTTCGGTATGAGTTTATTATTTAAGACTTAAATTTTTTGTATAAAATATATTTTAAATGTTACTCAAATATTAAACACTTAATTTAGTTAATTAATGAAATTCAAATAAAAAAAAATATATATATATTTGTGAAAGTTCCTTATATTATAAAATAATAATAAATAAAAATGTTTAGTTACTCTGTATCCATACAATTAACACATTTCGATAGTTGAATGTTGTGTGTTTTACAAACCGTTTTTTTTACATATAAAACAAATATTTGAATATTTTGTATCTTTGGAACTTGGACACACGTAACACCTGCGTCGTTTGTTTGGGTTAGAAGAAATTTCTTAAGTTGCTTCCACAGTATTATCTCCTAGTATTCTTTTAATAATTTGTGGTATTTCTCTATGTAGTCTTTCTTGTAATAGTCGTCGTTTCATATGAGGAATAATAAGCTCTTTTCCTATTATTATTCCAAAATTTCGACGTGGTATTGGCTATTCTTTTTTGGAACAAACGATAATAATGTTATGTCTTTGGTAAATGCAAACTTTGTTGTATTTACTTCAGTTTGTTTGTTAGGAACAATTTGTGATGGTATATCTCTTTTATTTTTACGTAATGTTCCCACGTATGTTAGGCCATGTCGTTTTAATTCAGTTATTAGTTCTATGGAAGAAAACCAGTTATCCCCAGTTATATTTCTATTTGAATTAAAAATAGGTGTTACAAGTTCTAACACATTTAATGTAGGTATTGCAAACTTTTTAGGATTTGGAACATTATTTTTTCCACAATAAATAAATGCATTATACAAATAGTGGTTTTTTGCGTCACATAAACACATAACTTTGAGTCCGTATTTATTTGGTTTGCTTTTCATATACAGGCGAAAAGAGCACCGCCCTCTAAAAGGAACCAGCATTTCATCAACTGTAGAATATTCAGACATTGAATAATTTGATTGACTATTTACCAAAAACATTTGAAACAACTCTGATATTGGAGCTACACGATCACCCGATTCTTTTCTATCATCTCTATCATATATATTGTCAAAACGAATAGTTGAAAGCAAAAATAAAAACCGTTTCAAACTCATTGTCGCGCGAAATATGTCTCTACCAGTACCGTCAGTAGCAAAAAGTCCTTCTACATCTTCCATGCCCGATTTGAAGATACCAAATAAATACAATAAACCAATAAATGCTTTAATTTCAATAATGTCTGTGTGCCCAGTAAATGTACTTGTGTTACCATATGAAATCGATAGTTCAGTTATTTTTACATTTGTGTAATCAGTAATTTTTTCAATCATCGTAATATCAAATAAAATGTTCCAAAAATCAATTGGATTACTACTATTAATTATTTTTGCAGAGCCAACTACACCAGGAAGATGTGATATTATATTATCAGATCGAGTACGTCTCTGTGGAAAAGGCTGTAAAGACCATTTGTACCTGTTTTTTTCATAAATAAAATTTTGAGAACGTATATTTTGTTCAACAGTTTCATTAAAACTATATTCTGAGCTATCGGTTTCATCTTCGGAAACTTCAGATATTTCTTGCTCGAACTCACTTTCATGATCCGATACAATACTCTCTGCATCACTAAATTCATCATCTACTTCGTCTAACCAATTAATAATAGTTTCACTACTCATTTTAAAAAAAACAACGTGGAAAAAAACAACTTGAAACTACGCGATTGCTGCACTGCACTCGGTAATAAACGCGACTAATAATCAGAATATTATGACATAACACAATATTATCGTTCGTCACCGTTATCGACACCCCTCTCAGGTTTAAATACCAACACGTAATGAAGTCCGATAATATTCGTCTCAAAATAACTATTATTTTCATGATGGCAAAAGATAAGAAAAAACCTACGTAACTGGTATCATCGGGTCTATTATGACCCGAAACCGCTATAAATAGCTTTTTTTGAACGAAACACGTAATAATTGTTGATAACGAAAGACGTAATATGTTGTTTGAACTATTGTGATAAAATACAATGCATTCTACAGCGAAAAAAAGAGCGATATATTGTAGAAAACTTAAAAACAAAATGTCATGGGTCTTTTTTGACCCGACGATACCAGTTAAGGGTTAATGGAAATGCTTCATTTCCAATAATAGTATGCGGCATCAGTATTTCGAAAAGTACTGATCAGTACCAGGAAGGTTTTTTTCTTCAGGTACGTTCAATTTGTTTGCTGCCAAAGCTTTTCCAATGTTTGAGTTTGAAAAAATTCCCCCGTCACTACTTCTGCCGTAAACTCCGACATCTACACATATAAACTTGTAATTAGCATCGACGATAGCCATTAGTACAATTGAAAATGTTTATTGTAGTTGAAATACAGGGAGCCACTGTTCATTGGTGCTGTTATTGTAACATGTTTGCCGTCTATCACCCCAATACAGTTAGGAAAGTTCCACACATTCCAAAAGTCATCTGATATTTTTTTTAAATCATCTTTGGTTGGTGTTGGCATAAATTCTTCTGTCAATGCTTGTATAATTGCAGTGCATACGTCTACAATTATACAGTGTACGGTGCTTACACCAAACCGATAACTGTACGCAATTGTTAGGTAAGAGTCTCCAGTTGCCAAAAATCTGAAAAAAAAGGAAAAAATAATAATTATTTGTTCATCTTTTATCTTATCTAGATAGAGAGTTACAAGGTATCTAAAAATTTATCTTAGATACAAATTTTACTTATCAAGATAAATTCATCTAGAATCATTTTTTGTTGATTAAAATCGTTAGAATTGTTCAATTATTATTTTTTAATTTTGTATTCGCTTGTAAGTTATAAATAATAGGTTTTGACGAATTTGATATCATAGTGGGTTACAATCAAACATTTCACAAATAGATATATACATTTCTAAAAATGGAATGGGTTCAGTTTTATCATAAAATGAAAATATGATAATATGTTGGGGCTATAGTGCTATATTATATTATTGGTATATTATGTAATTAAATTATTATTGTCAACTGTATAAAATCGTCCCTCATGGACTGTTTATAGTAAAGTTGTAACTTTGTAAGTGAGATAAAAATCGGTCGTCGAATTTAACAGGTGACACATACGAGAATACCCATTACGGCTATTACGCAATACCAAAATAATCACATTTGATGTATTTTATACGTACTACTTATAATTTATATATTATTATTTAACCTTTATCCATTAAAATAATAAAAAAGTTTAAAAATTTAAAAAAAAATAAATATAATTTTCAATTATTGTTTCAATGATAAAATGTTTAAATATTTATAATATAATTAACAATTTCCGTGAACATGTGTCTCAATGATTAAGGCGTGTAATTTATAACATACTTTAATAAGTATAAATAATATAATTTAGAGTAGGGATAAATAATCAATTTAAAGGTACTACATTCATTGGTATGGAATAAAGTAAGTAATAATAATAGTAAGTAAGTAATAAAGTAAGTAGGTATATAATAAATTTAAAATCTAAAAATAATTTACTATACGCCTTAATTAATGAGACATATGTTCATATTTTTTTTCTTTTTTATCAATTTTTTTATCACTGTTAAATGTATAAACACAGATAAATCTTTATTTTGTACACATATAACAATTATACAAGCGTCTAGATAGGGGCTAGTACAGTTCGGCCCCGAGATAACAGGCAGAATAATTTTCATGGAATTTTCATGGAATAAACGCATAAATCGGGGCCGAACTTGAAAGCAGATGTACCAACATTGAAATGCTAAATATCCCAATGCATTTCCCAAATTTATGTATTTTCAACTTCAAAAATTATTGTAAAATTATTGTATAATTGTATAATTTATGTATTTTAAAATTCAAATATTATTGTATTTAGCTTACGAGCTGTTTCCCGGGAAAACCGTGAGAGATAGGACGAAAAGCATAAGAGATAAAATTAATTCCCATAGGGAACTTCATACGTTCTATAATTTAGATTTTTCAAAAACGTGTTTTTTAGGTTTTTTAAAAACATCGTATACGTCAAATGGCTTTTAAAAAATAAAAGTTTTAAATAATGACTTTTTTGAAAATTGAAAAACTGATCCTAGTGTAGCATCCCTAGGAGAACAAATCGACCTCTATTTTTAAGTTATAAATTTTATTTATTAATTTTAACATGTTTTTGCCAATAACTATATGATGCAACAAATGTTGAATATGGTATAATGCTATTAATTTTTAGTTCAACAGTTATTTGTAATATGTTTTGTTGTAAATACAGTTTTAAAAACATATTTAAATATTACTGTCCAGTTATAAATTCATCAGAATTTATAAACCATATATAAAACTTAAAAATTACATTTACTTGCTTAAACCTATATTATATATTTTAAGTTTAAGGTAAATAGTTACATAAGATACACACATAAGAAATGTATAAATAATAAAACTGTGATTTTATAAATCTATTAAAAATTATATTGATGAAATAAAAATATATATATTATTTTTGGCTTATGTTTGTCACTATACACAAGCAAAAAAATCAAATAAAATATACATTAAATAGTAAAAATATAACCATATAATATATAAAAATATTAGCTGAAGAATACATTGTTGAATAATAGAAATTGGACTTGTTTGCTTGTGTAGGTTTACAACTTAACATTTGTTAGTAAAAAGCTTTTACCAAAACAGAATAATGTCCTTATTTTCCTGGATAAATGCCTATGTCAATTACTCTATCTTGCTGACTAAAACTGAAAAAAATAATAAAAAATAATATTAATAAAATTATTCTGAAAATTGTATCAATGTAAAATAGATACTATAATCAATATTATTCAAATTTTATTAGCAAATATCCTTGTGTTATAGTGGTGTGCTTATAGAGTATACTTATAGTATTTATAATTGTCTACGTGTAATAGAGAAAAGTAAAAGCAATAACTATATAAATATATAAACTTTTTAATATTTCAACTTAGGGGGACCATTTCTTCACCAAACGTTTTGGTTTAGGCTCTTCTACGACTCATTTCCGAATTTGGGGGTCTTTGAACACCCCCCTAGGTGTATTTTCGAAAATGTTTAATTTATGTACGATGTTTCTGAAACTCGGGAATCGGATAGTTTGAAGGTCGGTTATTAAATTTGGCGTCTTGTGTCGAGACCGTAGGAATCGTTTTTCCCTATATTTTGGGGCTTCGAAAGTTTAAAATTTACGTTTTTTTAGTTTTTTTGGCAGAGGCGCTAATATTTGCGTGCTACAAACCGTTTTTGTAGTTGAATGTTATAGAGGACTTTGTGCCGGATCGATGGGTACCAAAATTGAGGTTATCTGACTTTTGGTTTGGGAGTTATGATTTTTCGTATGTTTTTTGTACTTAGAAAATTACGTAGTAACGTGTTTTTTGAATTTTGAATTTTCGTTCGATCACTATGAAACTCGAGATTCTAGTATTTTGGCGTACGACGATTCAAAAAAGGTCTATGGTCGAAGTGCGTACGACCATTATTTCACCCGTAATCTGAGAAGCAAAAAGTTGAATAACACATTAAGTTATTTTTCGTATAACCATACGTTTCCTTATGGTATAGCCGTATAGGTACGTCTGTTTAACGTTTTAAGTAATAATTATCTTGAACTTTTTGTTTATATTTACTATTTAGTAAGTTATTGTAATTTTTTGGTAAGTTATTTTCATTTATTATTGTAAATTAATAGGTATATAGAAGAATAAAATATAAAAACCTATATACACTTATAGGTCAATTCACTCTTAATATACGAAACACATTGACGAGTTTTGAGATTCAACTTTCAGAAATACTAACTTCTATAACATTGATCGTATTATCTTGAAATATTCAAAGTTCGACGCAGTGACACCTCAAGATCAAATTTCTGTTCTCGAAAGTGTTGAATTTCAATTTTAACATTGAGAAATTGCTAAAATAAAACTTCCCTCCAATTTTTTTTTTGAATAATTTACATTTAAAACACTACTTACCGTTCAAAAAGTTAAGCTAAAATATTCTTAGTAATTGGAAAATCATCTTGGGACGCAACTGCGTCGATCCTTGAAGATTTTAGGTTGATGGAGACAATGTTAAAGGATTCAATTTTGGAGTTAGATTTGATAGAAAATGTAATAACAAAAATTTGGTCAGTTGAACAATTTTATATATTTTTATTTATTCTTCAAGAAGATAATGGTTTACGAGGAAAATAGTGAATCGCGAAAATATTACGTGTGGTAGAGTTGTTTATACAAAATACTTTCAAAATTGTATGCCAAAGAAATAAAATGCATTCCTATTGCGTTCATTATTTAAATTGTACACTTGTACTGTATGATAAAATAAATTGTATCATAGAGACAGAGGAATAGAAGAATCAACCAATAATTCATACTTAAAAATTAATTGAAATGTATAGAATTTGTTTTCATAAACACCCTTTATTGATGATGGAAAAAGTCAGATAGCCTGTTATGTTCATTAATATTTTTGAAATTGAACCGAGACACAGATTACAAATGTTAAAAAAACTTTTGTTGTTTATTTATAATTTTTTATAAATCATATTTAAGGTTCAAATTTGACAACATTAATCAAAACCTCAAAAATTTTCAAATTGATTATAATAAAAAAAAAGTGGGCAAGTGGGTACCGCTCTGCTGTACATTAAGTGCCGTGTGGATCACTATTATATATTATAGGAGGGTTAAATTTGAATCCAATGATAATTATCATTGTATACGAAAAACGATTCTGAACGAAGATAATTTGTCAGCCTAGGATATAATTTTCAGTGGTTGGTGAAAAAGGTGGTTTATGTTTTAATGGCCTGAATACATCAAAATTTAAGTTCTTTTATAATTCTTATAATCTAAACTTATGGAAAATCTCGTATTAAATTTTTAACTCTTACTTCTTAGCTACTTATACAAACATTTTTATTTTTTATGAATTATACCTACAAAATAATTTACAAATATTCATAGTTTTGACGAATTTTCGTCAATATTTGAACTTCAAATGCTAATAAAAAAAAATTGTGCCTATGTATTCTTTTTAAATCACTATAAGAATAACTTATGAGGAACTTAGTATTAAATTTTCACTTCAAAAATATTTTTTTAGAAAAATTAAAAATTTCAGTTGTCTATAAATAGCTCAAAAAAATTCAAAATATTTTAAAAATTAAATCACGTAAAGAAAACGCGAATCTTAATAACTGGTAAAATTTTCAAGTATCTACGACTTATACTTTTTGAATAATAACAAATATTTAAAATCGTTTGGGATAAATTGTTGTCGTTACACTATTTCGTAAAAATTTTAAATTCAAACGCACATACAATTTTCCTATAATGATGTTATGAGTTTTCTCTATAGCTACTTGAAGGAAAACTTAGTGTTATAATTTTAATCCTTAGTTATGAACACAAAAAATTTTATGATTTTTCAACTTCAAAATTACTTGCAAATTTTTTTGAAAGCTGTTGGAAAATGTTAACTTTTTACCTCTATAATGCACCAAGGATATTCATTTTTACATCGGACCCCCCCCCCCCATAGTTTGAAATTGGAGCATTATTTTAACTAGTTATGCTGTACACAGACACAAAAACAAAAAAAAAAACACACATCATTGTAAAATCAATACATTCATCACTTCGTTTAGAATCTAAAATATATATATATAGTTCAATTTTTATACCTAAAGATTGAGAAATTGAAACAAGAATTCTCATCAATACGTTGATTATTTCAGTGGGCAATCCATATGGGCCACAGCATGTTTTGTAAGCTTTTCATTGATGTGTTTAAAAGTTTAATGATTCTTACTTATAAACCTTACTTTATATCATAAATGTGTCAGTTCACCTGTAGAATGTTAGGGGTTATAAAGCCATTCAGAAGCAAAAAGTATGTGATTCACATTCATATTGTTATTTAAAAATACTTAAACAGTTTTTTTATGGCCATTCACTTTTTCATTTCCAAAGGAATACTCTTTTTTATAAGGAACTTGACAAAGACTGTCACATTCTTAGCATTATATTTATTTATTACCTATGTAGCATGTACATTTTATATCAACAGTAAAAAACCTCCTAAATAAATGTGTTACCATTTGTTACAACAATTAATTTTATTCAAATGTTGTTACTATAATCAATGCAACTAATGGCATTTAAATGAGTTGAAAAATATAAATAGTATTGTTACTTAGTTTATTGAACTTACAAAAAACACAGAAATAAAACTACTAACATACAAATTAACAATGTAGGCAAATTTATTATTTTGACCAATATTTTATTCAAGTAAATTTTAAAACACAGTGTAATAATATACAATTACAAATAGTCAACAATTAAATTTAAAAAATAAATCTCATTTTCAATTAAAAAAAGAATTTATATACAGTATAATTAGTAATTACACAGCAAACAAAATTAATAAATAAAAAGCTGGTAAGCGAGATGATGGTGGTACAAGTTCGTCCTTCGTCCCTTTGGTCCTCGGACAAGATATTGGTTGTAACGGAACCTCTTAGCAAAGACCACAATCATGATCCATGAGCCCCCCCACCACGTCAAGGTGGGTTCCACGAGGGGGACCTACCTAACAAATTTCAAATTTAGTCACCTCTTAACACAACTATGTGGTACCGAGGATAAATTCTAAGCTTTATTCCACAGGGAGAATGAACTATATAGTTAAGAACGTGAAAAGATAATAGATAAAAGTATTATGAAAATCGAATTAGATATTATATATTTAAAATATATCTTAATCTGGACTGATAAATTTAGGATATTTTCGCGCAACCGATACAACATGAACAGTGCTTGGGTCAAATCGCAAAGATATTTAGTCCCGTGTAGAACTACGGAACGATCGACCCACTACTGGTTGTTGATCGTGTTGTTGAAAGAATTCTAAGCCCCTGTTCAGAGAGAAAGAGAGAGAGAGAGAGAGAGAGAGAGAGAGAGAGAGAGAGAGAGAAAAAGAGAAAAAGGGAGGCGTGTATGTCTTATGATATAAAAAGTAATAAATGGTTTAATAGAAAAGCGAGACTTAATTAGTCTAGTGAAATTATTGATAAAATTTTTATGAGATGGTTTGATATCAGAATTTAAAAGTTATGTTTGGTAAAAAATGATTAATTCTTGGGCAATCTGAAATGATAAATTTAGGATATTTTCGCGCAACCGATACAACATGAACAGTGCTTGGGTCAAATCGCAAAGATATTTAGTCCCGTGTAGAACTACGGAACGATTGACCCACTTCTGTTTGTTGATCGGGTAGTTGAAAGAATTCTAAGCCCCTGTCCATAGAAAGAGAGAGAAAGAGAGGTATGTATGTGTGAGTGCATGCGTACGTGCGTGTGTGTGTGTGTGTGTGTGTGTGAGTGCGTGCGTTCTAATTTGCTTGTACTTCGGTCTTGTTCTCAAATGTAATAAGTTCAACACTTCTTGGTTCTGAAAACAGATTTTAGAAAAATAAGAAAAAATTAGAATCATTTATCAATTATTGATGGACACCTGTAATAATATTTAAATAACATTAAAAACCATAAAACCCAGTCATTTATATTAACAACCCATAGATAAGTATGATATTACCTAACCAGTGTTCGACCGCCGCCAAGACATGTAGCGCTAACGGTGGTTGTACGATAGAACTGTACGGTACAAAACGCTCCAGCAGAGTTGCACTAGCCTGGTGTAAGTGTTATAGTTCAACTAGCAGTGGTTAGGTTCGCCGCGCAAATACTAGTGAGCTGTGGTGTAATGATGTGTAAGGTGTGTATAATATGAGTATATGTGTTTGTGTGAATAGATTGGTCAGTGAAAAATGGGCTGTTTAATTGATCCGGAACTAACAATAGCAGACCTCCTACAACGATAAGTACAATTAATGACATAGCTGATTTATTTTTTTGTAAGTGGACAAGTAGAAAAGTAAATTTAACTATGTACAGTGTTTACAACCTACTCAGGGATAGGCTCCAATTTGTTGTTGAACATAGCCATCATTTCGATGGCCAGTCCTCCTCAAAAACATCAATAGATCACCGTCTCTGTTTAGTTGCTGAACAGATTCTGCAATAATTCTTGTCGAATTTTCTCTTTCAGATCTGGAAGTGCCATCTCTGATCTAAAAAAAATTAATACATACAGTTGACCATTATTCAACCGCAATCAAAACAGCGATTATGTTATTTTCAAATATTGAAAATAATTACCGTGAGATTATTGATGCTTTGTTGAAATTCTACAAAGAACTGATTTTCCACAATAGTCAGTCTTTCTGTTTAAAATATAAATAAACATAAATATTTATTATTAAAAATATAATATTATTGACAAAAATTATAATTTAAAACAATTTGCCATGCTAGAGATACTTTTAAAAGCAACACGAATTTAACAAAAAGCATGGTACCATGCACACCATTAACAAAGCAAAAATATTCACAACACAACTACTATTCACACATTAACCTAATCTCTATAATGGTGTTAAATAAATTTTACACCAGGCTAAGCTTATAAAATCAATAATAAAAAGATAGAGCAAATAGAAAAAAAAATATTTATTAAATTAAATACAAATATTCATGACACTTACTAATTTTGTTCTTAAGAATTGATGTTACACTGTCGATTATTTTAAACATGTACCTAACAATAACACAAACATAAAACACATAACACAAACATTTATGGGATAATGCAACATAGAGACCACAGTATGGTCAGTACAACTAAGACAACTCACGAAGAAAGTCCCAAATATTAGGGTGGCGTCCAATTTGAGTGAGCAACGTTGCATGGAAGGATTCTAAGTAATTGTTGGTCCGGTGATCTTGACCAAAAACACTTAGAAATCGTGGACCAATTTGCAAAAACCAATAATGATGAATGTAGTCCATCAGGAAACGATTCATAACCTCATTAATTTCAGGAAATTGTAAGGTGTAATTGATAATCATAATTAATCCATCTTCCATACAAAAATTAGGGCACCCCGGATGACCCCTTTCAGCCGGTAGATGAGGCAATGCTAGTACCTGAAATATAAAATATAATTGAAATACAATAATATTTACTTGTAAAAGAGAAAATCAAATTTACCATTCTGAAAATACGAGCTGCCACATCATGCCTCTTCACCAAGTTCAAAACACCATTCACTTTTCGGTGACAATATCTAACAACCGACTATAACATTAAAATAAATATCATTAAATTAATCTGACAAGTATGATCAACAAAATGTGTTTGTTTATATTACCTGAGTATAATGGAACCAACAGCATAATAAGTTACTGTTAGGGAAGATTTGTTGGACAGCATTCATAAGAGCACGCTCATAATCAGTAACAAAACGGATTCCATCATAATTCAAAGGTAGAATATTGCGTATCACAGCGAATAATGCACAATATGTTTCCTCTGTCTCACTCCCCAAAAGGACAAAGACCATTGGAAACGCCTAAATTGTAAAAAAAAAAAAAAAAAATATTTAGAGCATTGCATTACTGACGTCAGTAATAAGTAATAACAAATAATATATCCATAAAAAATTGCTTACTACGCTTTTGTAGAGAATTTGAAATGTCAGGAAAGATCGCAAGTCCATTGGCACTTGAGGTAGCGTCTTATACGTACCATCTATTCCGATAATCTCTACTGTAGCCAACTGTTCACGATACTTTTCAATTGCCGAAGTATTCGCAAAAATAATTCCAACAGTTACTCCATTTACAATCAATTCTTGATTGAAAAAGGCAGTTGAAGGAATTTGAAATGTTGAGGCGTAATTTGCATTCCGGGGGTCTCTCAACATTTCTGCAAGATCGTGCATGTCCTGAGGTAATTGTGGGCGTCTCGATAGTCTCATTCTTTTTGTTCTGGCTTGTGCCTGGAGGAATGTATAGCTAATGGCAGCCTGCGGATGCCTATCAAAAGTTAAAAAAATTATCATATAAATAGCATAATTTATGTTTTTGTATTTCACCACAATAATTAGGTTAATTAACTTACTTAGTTATTTCGCTATTATAGAGACCTCGAATTGATGGGGTTGTGATTGTCCGATCAATAGCTCTTTCACCTAGAGCGTTCCTCAGGAATGGCACATTTAAGTCGATTTCATTCGGCTCATGATTGTGTGGAACTACAATCAAAATTTGGTTGTCCATCTCGTTTCTACTGATAGATGCTGAACCATGACATATAAGACGATTGGGATTTTTTTGTCGCTCACAAACCAAAGTTATTCTATTGACGAGTAACTTTTTTTTATAATATTTATATCCAAAATTATCAACATAAAATTTTGAGTTGAGCCGAATGCCAGGGATTGTCTTATAAGTTCTTGCTTGTGGTTGATCTTGTTGTTGTTCTTCTTCTTGTTGTTCTTCTTCTTCTTGTGGTTGATCTTGTTCTTCTTCTTGTGGTTGAACTTCTCCTTCTTCTTGTGGTTGAACTTCTCCTTCTGCTTGTAGTTGATCTTCTTCTTGTGGTTGATCTTCTTCTTCTTCTTGTTCTTGAATCTGAATGACAGGACGTTGGGCGTAGGTGTGATCTTGTAGGAAGAGGTTGAGATTTGGAACTTCTTCATGATTGGCTGGAATGACGTAGTCGTGGTCTCTCAATGCCATTTTAACAATGCTACACAAAACTTAAAAAAATATTAAACAAACAAAAGAAATATATGTATAAATATAAAGTTGGTTGGTCTTGAGAAAAACCGTTTTTCTTTTACTTACAGTAAAATCGCAGAGGTTGGTCTTAAAAAAACCGTTTTTTTCTCGTAGGTAAGTGGCAAGTAAATGGCAGGTAAATAGCAGATATAACAGTCTATATAATAAATTAAAAAATTTATATTAGTATCACAGTTATTCACAGATATAATAAAATATCTATTGGATTTATTTGATTTAAAACAATAGAATGACAATACATTTTATATTTAATGCATTTGGATAAACTTATGCTAAGCTACGTTATAATAATAATGATAATAATAGTTTTTTTAAGATGATAAAGATTATAAAAGCTATGAGGGTTAATTTTAAATTTAAGACCTAATGGAAATTTGAAGTGTTATTTGTAACATGTAAAGTATTATATTATATTATTTACATTGTAAAAATAAGGAAATTATTTACTTTATAAGTTAGTGATAAATAAGCTGTTAATATACAAAATACAAATAAATACTAAATAGTTATGTTGAAAATTGTTTTATAAAAATGTAGTACTTCCTAATCAAAAAACTTATTAATTAGGAGTGCATATTTAATTAATATCTTATAAACAATAAGGTAATTTATTATATTACAAACTGTACCAAAGTGCTCCTAATGTATGGTTGGCCCGCAAGGTCGGAACACTGGCCTCAATTAAACCCAGAGGAACAACAGTATATAATAAAAAAAGAACATACTTATTTTGTATTGATGGGCAACAAACAACCACACTACTATTGCCAAATAACTAATAATTAAAAATACAAAATTGGGGCGCCCTCTCACAATGAATTGAAATATATATGTATATAAATTACAGAAACATATGACATAAATAATAATACTACACGGTATATAAAATGGCAACTTAACCCGGTCCACAATTGACGGCAATAATCAATAGCGCAACACCAAGTTGGATCGAACAGAACGTCCGACGACAGGATCCACTCCGTGGACGTACCGGCGACAGATCAAAGTGTATAGCACAACGGCTACAGGAACGACCGGCGATAATGCACAACGGCAAACGGGAACGACCGGCGATATTGCACAACGGCAAACGGGAACGACCGGCGATATTGCACAACGGCAAACCGGAACGACCGGCGATATTGCACAACGGCAAACGGGAACGACCGGCGATAATGCACAACGGCAAACGGGAACGACCGGCGATATTGCACAACGGCAAACGGGAACGACCGGCGATAATGCACAACGGCAAACGGGAACGACCGGCGATATTGCACAACGGCAAACGGGAACGACCGGCGATAATGCACAACGGCAAACGGGAACGACCGGCGATATTGCACAACGGCAAACGGGAACGACCGGCGATAATGCACAACGGCAAAAGTTGTCGTCCGAGCAGGCGGACACTCGATGGCAGACGTGGGAAGGTCGAGAGTGTAAAATAACCGTTAAAGTTATTATAGACGGTTATTTACTATTTAAAATTTTAACGGACGGATAAATAATGTATGGCTCTTGGGACCAGGCTGAGAAATTCATATACTCAAAAATCGTAGTGGAACTATTTACAAAGTCGAATGGTTGGTAATAATTTGAATTTTTGTATTTTGAGGTTAGTGTTCGAACTCTTAAAAACCTAAAATTCCTTATCACTGGGCCGAACTCTTATCACGGGGCCGAACTGTACCCATCCCCGTCTAGATACAGCAAATCCGAATGGCTGCAAGATGGCCGACTACATTATCATATGTTCCTTATCAGTTTTTATCAGTTTCTATCAGTTTAATTTTATCATTTTTCATCATATTAACCAATTTTATTACTCTATGACCAACATTTTAAATCTAATTGTCTAAATAATATGTAAGTAAATTATTAAATATTTTATAAAAAATCAGTGAATGATAGGTGCTTGTTCTTATTGTACTAACAGTAAATATGGTTTCAAGAATTTAACTATTGCTCAAGTGAATGGTCAATATGGTATTTAAATTGAAGACAGTTATTGTATTATTAAATATGTCTTATTTGCTATGTGTTTTCTGTTTATTTAATTTGTTTGTTTTGAATGGAATATTTTTTTCAAATAAGTTTTAGAGAATTTAGTCACTGAATATTGAAAGTATGCTTATTTAATAAGGGGTTTCTAACAATAATATAAAGTTCCTTAACTTTAATTTTTAAATCCTTTTCATGCCATATGGATTCAATATATACAATGAAGTTAAGGATAGTTGTTAACATACCTAAATCATATTTAGAGTTGCAAGACAATACATGACAACCATTTAACTAAATTACTCAAATCATTCAGAAGAGTAAAATAAAAAAAAAAATTGTAAATTACTGTTAGGTATACCTCGTTTATTTACATAACTTTATTAATTAATTAAATAAAACTTAAAATATAAACATGTTTTCAAAATAATTTAGAAGTTAATAAAAATAAATATCTTATATTAATTATTTATGTACCAGTGCATTATATGTATGCATTTATATGTTATATAATTATAGTACATAAAAACAAATTAAAATTACAGCACTATTTTATTTTCACTTACTAGATTTAATTTTGACCATGTCTGAAGGAAATGAGGAAAAATGTATTGAATGTGGAAACAAATTCAAATTTTTAAAAAATCTTAGAGCCCATATTAAAAAAAATCACCCTCTTTTAAAAGTAGATGAAGTTGCACCTACTAAAAAGGAAAACAACAAAGATTTATACATGCATTCATGTAAAAAAATGACTCATTCTTCTATTGAGGCTATAGAAATACTAGTTCCATGTATTTTTTGTCCGTTTACTGCTCCATATAAAATCATGAATGAACATTATAAAAATGAGCATAATGCTCCACAAAATACAGAGCACTTAGAATTTAATAATGTTGTTGATTTTGAAAGTTGGAAACGGACAATTGAAGTTTCCACTCATTCATTGTTTGTGAAAAATCGTGGTTCTTCTGACACTGGAAATAAAATTTACAGTTATTACAATTGTCACAGAAATGGGTTTTATACTTCCAAAAGTTTAGGCCAACGACATTTAAAAACTCAAGGAAGTAACAAAATTAATGGGTACTGTCCAGCAAGTATCAATGTTGTGCAATCAAAATTGACTAACAAATTCTCTATCAAATTTAATAGTAACCACATAGGTCATGAAAATGATATAGGAAACTTACCTTTGGACAAAGTAACTAAGGATGCTATAGCATCTAAGATCTCACAACATATTCCATTTGAACAAATTTTAAATGAAATTCGGGACAGTATCTCAAATAATTATTTAGAGAGAATTCATTTATTAAACAAAAAAGATTTGTACAACATTGAAGCATCATACAATTTAAATAATGATGCAATATGTCATTTCAATGATGCGACAAGTGTCGAGGCTTGGGTCCAAAAATTAAAATCCGATGATAAATTCAGCCTTGTTTATTACAAAACGCAAGGGGAAATTGATGAGAATTTGAAGGATCTCAATAAAGATGACTTTCTTTTATTAATTATAAATGATTATCAAAAATCAATGCTTGAAAAGTTTGGAAATGATGTAATCTGTATTAATGAGACACATGGGATGAACTCCTATCATTTTAATTTAACAACTATTATGGTTCTTGATGACATGAGAGAAGGATTCCCTTGTTCTTTCATGATCAGCAATCGAATTGATGAAGCAGTGTTGCGGATATATTTTTCTAAAATAAAAGAGGTAATTGGTACTCTCCAGCCAAATGTTTTCATGTCAGATATGGCCGAAAGTTTCTACAATGCATGGGTGGTTGAAATGAAACATCCAATACATAGGCTATATTGTACATGACATGTTGATCGAGCCTGGAGAAAAAAATTAAACAAAATAAAATCCAAACCCAAGCAGATAATAGTGTATAAAGTGTTAAGAACCTTAATTCAGGAACTTGATATTGATGCTTTTGGTCAAATGTTTGAAGAAGCAGTAAATCGAATGTCCAGTGATAATGAAACTGTAGAATTTGCAAATTACTTTATAGGAAATTATGCAAACTGTGTGCTGTCATTTATTGGCTTATTGTCACCGAGTACAAGCTGGAATAAATACGAACATGCACATTGAAAGGATGCATAGGACATTAAAACATATTTACTTACAAGGGAAAAAAGTTAAAAAGACTTGATAAATCCTTGCATGCGTTAATGCGATTCATACGAGATAAATCGATTGACAGGCTGATAGTCTTACATAAGGGAAAATTATGTTCAAAAATAAAGGAACTGCGCCAACGACATAAGACAAGTCTTGAGATGTCTCATGAAAATATTAGGGAAGATATCACAAATTGTAGTTGGATTGTTTTATCTGAAAATGGAAATGGACAGTATGAGATTAAGAAACTAGAAACAAAGTGTGAATGTAAAATTACTTGTCAATATTGTCAAATAAGTATTCATCATTATTCATGTTCCTGCATTGATAGTGCTATAAAATGGAACATGTGTTAACATATCCATTTAATTTGTCAATTTCTAAAAAGTAAAAATAATATAATTAGTAGTCAACTTAACAAGGATCTTGATACTACTCACAAATCGAATGAAATCGATATTATAGTATCACAATTGAACAATTCAAATACACCAAATCAATCTACTTTCCAAATTCAAAAGGATAAATTAAAATTAAATTTTGATAAAATGTTTGATGGAATTTCAAATCTGGAAGAACTGAATGTTTTGAAAAAATGTTTCTCTACTGTTGGTCCCACATTAGCTGCTTTAAAAAATGATCCTGATAAAAAACAATTTCAAAATGTATTACCTCAATTATCTCCAAATAAATTAAAAATAACTCCTCAACGCCAAAATTTCCACTCAACCAAAAAAAAAACGAACTTTCATAAAAACAAATTTGCAAATTCCTACTAGAGAAGAACAAAATAGTATAACAGCATCTTTGTTGTTCGAGCAGGATCAAAAACAGTTTTAATATACCAAATTTTATATATATTTTTACAAATTCTTGACCAATGTTACCACAATTTTGAATTATTTTTATTTATTATTTATTTACCTATTTTAATAACGATTAAAAATGTGTTAAATTATTTTGTGAGATCCACATTTTGAATTTTTTATACTTAATAAATGACAAAAACAAATGTATAATAATTAGAGAAAAATGAAATTGATAACGGATTTGTATGTTTTAATATGATATTTACTGTTAGTACAATAAGAACAAGCACCTATCATTTACTGATTTTTTATAAAACATTTAATAATTTACTTACATATTATTTAGACAATTAGATTTAAAATGTTGGTCATAGAGTAATAAAATTGGTATATATATATATCAATCGGATTTTCAGTTGATTATAAAATTGAAATTGTTGTTTTGCTTGTACCTATGTGAGTTAACCAAACAAACTCTAAAACTAAATCAAGAAAAATGGAACTACTTAATGTCTGAAACTAATTTTATTTTGTTACTCAGTAAACTTTTTACTTATTCTAAACGAACAATTTTAACTGAAAACGTGTTTTATTCAACTAATGCAAATAATGAATCTCTTACATTACGAGTTGATAACAACCGTATAACTTTATCTCGTAACAATTTATTACGTATGAAACAGCTGCAACCTTGCATTGATGCTTGTATTTTTACGAAACAAAATCAATTAATTATGTATCAAACTTGCTTTGATTTTATCATTTCATCGGTTAAACAAGATATTGAAAATTTACAAAATTCATGTCAAAGGAGAGAATTTACAAGTTCGTATGTTCAAAATTATGAATTCAATTTAAGTAATATACGCTATGAGGATAAATATTTTATTTTAGAACTACAACAATTTCATCATGAAAAGATATCAGATATGATATTGGAAGACATAAATACGAATAACGTTTCTAAACAATCTTCTCCTTAAATGTATCATACTAAACATTTGTTATTGCATTAACAATCAACATATACGTTTGAAAGGTATTCCGAATTAAGAAAATACTTTTTTAATTATATAGAAAAGGAAAACGTCTTATATCATATAAAAAATAAAACATAATTTAATATTTATGTATTTTTTTATTTCTTATATTTTATTAAAATAAAATATGTATATTATTATTTAAAAAATTAACTAAAGTAATTATTTATAAAATATTAATTTTAATGTTTTATCTTACAAAAAAAATAGTAGAAAAATATTTTTGAAATAAAAACTATAGAATCGGTTATTTATCTATTTTGTGTTTGGATAATTTTCTCTTCGGATCATCGGCAAACCTCTCTGACACAACTTTAATTAATTTATGAAAATTATTACTTATAATTTTATCCTTACTATTTTGTTGATCCGTGTATAATTTTATAGAGCAAGACGCATGTTTCCATCTAAATAATTCATAAAATATAATTATTATAATATTTCTTTTATTGTAATACAATTTTTATTACCTGTTAGAACTAGATATATTTTCTATATCAGCCACTTTATAATGCTGAAGAACCCAATAATCTTGTCCGCCAGTCATAGGATATTTGAATACCAAATTATGTCCATCTTGTTTTGCAGTCAATGTATTAGTGGATTCGTCAATTATGTCTTCGTCCTCAACAAATTTTCTTATTTTATCCATGTAAGACGAATTTGGCTAAACAAATGTTATTGAATACAATTTTTTTAGTAAATTATAGTATATTAATTATAGTAACAAATATGAAAACTTAATAGTTACCTTCTCTAGTTTATTTTTTTTTAGATTTATGACCGATTGAGTTTTTGTTCTTTTACCATTATTTTTATTGTTACGGGTTTTTTTTTTCACAATCACTTGTTTCAATAAACTAAAAAATTAATTATAGGTAATTATAAAAAATAAGTTTATATTTTACATAACTATTTTACTTACGATTTCGCTAGAAGACTCTTCATCATCATCCGACACTGACGTATATTTTTCAAGTTTTCCATCATAAAATGTATAAAACTTTAAAAAATATAAAAATTGATAATTCAATATAACTGTTCAAGTGTAAATATGTAAATGATACAGTAGCCGATTTTTAATTGTCTTATAAAGGTTAAAAAATAAATAAAATATGGAGTCAGGTGTTACATAATTATGATAATTCGGGAAAATTTTAAATATAATCATAATATGAAGGTGTAACAAAAAATCGTATGATTTTATCTAAAAAGCATATTTTGCAAAATTAATTATGTTATTATACTCGTATATGAAGGTGAAATAAAGAATAACATGATTAAAAAATTGTATAATTTTTTGTAAAAAGCTTATTTTGCAAATTAATAATGTTACTCTAATCTTAAAATAAATATATATGAAGGTGAGATAAAGAATGACATGATTAAAAAAATTGTATTAATGATGTAATTATAATCTTAAAATATTAAGGTGAGATAAAGAACCGCATGATCCATATTAAGGTGACCAAGTTCAGAAGTGGTGTAATTTTAATAATAATCAGTTTTCGCTAATTCTTATTATGTTTAGTAAATTATGATTCAGTAGCGTTTTAAAAGTTAGCAGAGACATCCATCAATTCCTCAAGGGAAATTCCTTCAAAATGTAAGTATTTGTTTTAAAAATTATTTTACTTAAAATTACTTGTATGTTATTACTAATTTGTACACAGTTTTATTTCACACAAAAATAATTTACATACAGTCTTATTCTACACAAAATAAATTTTACGCATTATTTAAAATTACTTTTAAATTATTATTAATTTGTACTAAGTTTTATTTCACACAAAAATATTTTACATGCAGTTTTATTCTACACAAAATAATTTTTATACATTACTTATAAATAAACGAAGTGAAAGCAATTATGTTACACTTGTACTAGCATAGTTCATATAACATTTTTAAATATGTATTATGTGTTTGGTATATCAGAATTTTTTATTAAGATATTATAACTTACTATTGCTTAATAAAGCAAAGTTTGATATGATTTAAATTAATTAAAACTACTATTATTACCAAATAAATTAAATATCAAACCATTTTAGAAAATATAAAAAAATTAAAATTAAAAATGTTTCATTTCATGCACTTTATAAGAATATTATTATTTCAGGAATATTGGAAAAATTAAAATCATCGTAGCTGATTTTGAATTTTTCAACTATCAAAAAAAGGTTTTAATATTAATATCCGCCGCTTTTACAAACTATAACATTAACGAAGAAAATAGAATTTATAAACTACAAGATAAACCACTCATTGTTACGCCAGAGGGTAGAATAACGTTAATGAATTATCATATATACGAAAAAACAAAATATTTATTGAAAATTGTATTTAAAAATAATCCTATACGACTTGATACGGTCTTAAATGAATTAGAACAATCTATGAAAAATAATTCAAATAATTTAACTGTAAATTATTTAAAAACTCATTTTAATAATAAATCAATAATTTTATGGAATGGTAGTACAGATAGAAGTATATTATTAAGATTGGGTATTGATTGTATTATGTTTAATTTAACTGCATATGATGAATATAATAATAAAATGTTTTATTTAAAGTTAATTTAAAGTTAACCGTTCAAGTGTTAATATGTAAATTATACAGTAGTTAATTGTCTTATAAAGGTTAAAAAATAAATAAAATATGGAGTCAGGTGTTACATATTTATGATAATGCAGGAAAATTTTAAATATAATCATAATATGAAGGTGTAATAAAAAATCGTATGATTTTATCTAAAAAGCATATTTTTCAAAATTAATTATGTTATTACAGTCTTAAAATAAATATATATGAAGGTGAAATAAAGCATAGCATGATTAAAAAAATCGTATAATTTTTGTAAAAAGCTTATTTTGCAAAATTAATAATGTTATTATAATCTTAAAATAAATATATATGAAGGTAAGATAAAGAATGACATGATTAAAAAAATAGTATAATTTGTGTAAAACGATTGTTTTTCAAAATTAATGATGTAATTATAATCTTAAAATATTAAGGTGAGATAAAGAACTACATAATCTATATTAAGGTGAAAAAGTTCTGAAGTGGTGTAATTTTAATAATAATCAGTTTTCGCTAATTCTTATTATGTTTAGTAAATTATGATTCAGTAGCGTTTTAAAAGTTAGCAGAGACATCCATCAATTCCTCAAGTGAAATTCCTTCAAAATGTAAGTATTTGTTTTAAAAATTACTTTATTTAAAATTACTTGTATGTTATTAGTTATTACTAATTTGAACACAGTTTTATTTCACACAAAAATAATTTACATACAGTCTTATTCTACACAAAATAAATTTTACGCATTATTTAAAATTACTTTTAAATTATTATTAATTTGTACTAAGTTTTATTTCACACAAAAATATTTTACATACAGTTTTATTCTACACAAAATAATTTTTATACATTACTTATAAATAAACGAAGTGAACGCAATTATGTTACACTTGTACTAGCATAGTTCATATAACATTTTTAAATATGTATTATGTGTTTGGTATATCAGAATTTTTTATTAAGAGATTATAACTTACTATTGCTTAATAAAGCTAAGTTTGATATGATTTAAATTTATTAAAACTATTATTATTACTAGGGAACGGATTTTAATTTAGTATAAAAGTAAAATTATTTAAATAAATATTTGTTTATTATTTAATAAATATTTAATTATAATTTTTAAATATTTAAATAAAAAATTCAACTAAAATGTAAAAATTTCAAAAAAAAATATAAATAATAATAAAAATTTTAATACAAAAAAAGGGGCTTATTCGTTATCTTCTTCTTCATGAGGGAAACAGTTAGAAACAACATACAATTTAAAATTTTCAAATTTGAAATGACGGCGATTTGATCTTAACATCGCTTTATAACGACTGAATGACCTCTCAACATCAACAGAAGTGATTGGTGCATACTTCATGCATGTTAATTCTGTTGGATTGTATTCGATTTCTAATTTTTTTTTTGGAGTTATGTTTAATAGTATATCCCGTATCGACCATACACTATTGTATGTATACATACACTATTGTTGACCATACACTAAAAACCTGGGTTTTTTTCTAATACATTTTGTAATTTTGAATTAATCATAACTCCAATATCTCCAGGAACATGTTCCAATTGCTTGATGGCATTATCAACTATTTCTAGACTTTCAGTTAATGGCATATTAGAAGTTTCTAATTTTGAAATAGTATCAACTAAGAATCCAAAGTGAGCGGAAATGAATGCTAAATTATTTTGCAAGTACTATTTTCCATAAGCTCAATAGTTTTTTTTATTACAATAGCAGCATCGGAATTTAAATTTAAAACAACATTTCTGATATTTTCAAAATTATTTGAGTAGTATAAAACAGCTGATGGCCACGTACCCCATCGAGTAATAACAGGCTTGGGAGGCAGGGTTAAATTTGGATACATATCCTTAAAACTTTGTACTCGATTTGGAGCTTTTAAAAAATTTTTTTTTACATTGGAAATTAATGAATCAACTTCAGTAAATTGAAATCTTATTGTCTCCGCAACTCGATGAAAACCATGTACTAGACAAGTTAAATGAATCATTTTTGGATAAAATGTGTCCAACACTTTTCCCGCTTTACACATGTAAGGTGCGGCGTCCGTCAAAAGCAAAAGAACATTATTGTGTATTATACCATTAGGCCACAAAACACCCATTGCATTGTTAATTAATTTACTTATAGTTTTATAGTTACATTTTTCCAATTCTTCACAACATAACAAAAATGGTTTTGATGGTTCAATGCTCAATTTTCCCACTATAACATTTGCAATATACGGCCGTCGGCGTCAGTGGTTTCATGCATTCCAACCCAAATAGGTCCATTTCCAATGGATTTTTGAATTTTCGATTTAGTTTCTTCATAAGTCCCAACTACATAATTTTTACGAAGTGTACTCTCATCAGGAATTTTATGACCGGTATATTTTTCCATAAAATCTTCAAATGCAGAGCTTTTCAACTTAAAAAGAGGGATATCTGAACGAATTAAAGCACGGCACAAATCATCATTAAAAACTGACTTATTATTAGTAGATGCAGATGACGTCGAAATAAAATTCTGTTGAAATTTAAGTTATCTATCTCTATTTTCTATATGTTTATTGGTATTTATGTGTTGAATAACTTGGCCACGTTGGTCAATAGAAATAGATTTTTCACAAGATTGACAAAATAAAATTTGTCCATCACTTCTGAAAGTTTCATTTGGAAATTCTTGCAAATAAAGACTGACTTTTGATCTTTTTGTATTTTTAATTTTCGGCATGTTTAAAATTGAAGAAAAAGTAATATTATAAAATAACTTAATAAAGAACTTCACTTCACTGCAAACGGACACGACACGTAAATGACGTGATCGGAAGACGAACATGTATAAACTACTGCGATATTGCGTACTGGCCTAATTTAACTTGTACTAAGATAAGATAATATATTTATACCATTGTCGTTTGATTTTAGATGCCTTATCGTATAGGGATAGTCGTAAAATACTAAAATAAACATGAGAGTTCAACAATAATATGGAACATGAAATTTATTTTCAAACAAAAAAAATGAAACATACATATTAATTTGTAAAATATTTAAAAATATTTAATTATTCTAAAATATTTAAAAATATTTAAAATAAAATAGCATCAATTTATCCAAAATCAAATGAATCATACTCATCTGTTAAAAACTTATTCGAATTCTAATCACCTTAAAATATTTATTTAAATTAAAATCCGTTCCCTAATTATTACAAAACAAATTAAATATCAAACCATTTTAGAAAATATAAAAAAAATTAAAATTAAAAATGTTTCATTTCATACACTTTATATGAATATTATTATTTCAGGAATATTGAAAAAATTAAAATCATCGTAGCTGATTTTGAATTTTTCAACTATCAAAAAAAGGTTTTAATATTAATATCCGCCGCTTTTACAAACTATAACATTAACGAAGAAAATAGAATTTATAAACTACAAAATAAATCACTCATTGTTACGCCAGAGGGTAGTGTAACATGCATATTATTATTATTATTACTAAATAATATTAATACGCATGTTTTCGAGAGCCAAGCACATTTAAAGATGTAACATGATCACGCACTGGCCAACACCTCCGTTAATCTCTTCCAAAAACGCACAATAATCTATTTTGTATAAAAATAACTAAGTGTAAGGGGCTAAAGGCTAAGATAGGCTTTACTCGGAATCACAGATGCAATCGATTAAACAGCTAATAATAAGCAACACTCGGGATACGGGAAGGACCATCCGCCCTTCACACACGGAGAAGTTGCCAGTTCAGCCATTAACAAAAATAACCAGTAGGCAATTAAGAAAACAGCTTATGGCGCACATGGACTTCACCAGAGGGGAATGGGCACTCCGGCTGCCTATATAACCGCCTCCGGGAGACCCCGGACGGGAGACGTGTCTAGCCATCAGTACAAGCCCTTCGGAGTTCTGTCTTGATATTTGTTACGTGCACATAAGTTATAACTTGTAATTTTGCCTTGTCATTATTGTAAAGTGAATTAAATTAAAAGTGTTCAAACTTATTCAATTGTCTACCATATTATTCTAACTCATACATCCTCAAGAGGGGACATCAGCACTTGTCCGAAAATGGCGGAGTACCAGCAAGTTGATAAGGATTCGAAGTTGATAAGAATCGAAAAATTGATGCCAACTGTTGCCATCGAAATTATGTAAGTGTGTTCATATAGTATATTATAATAACAACTATTAGATATAAAATAGACATACAATAAAATATAATATAAATATAATATAATAAAATATAAAATGGACATACATTAAAATACAGATTGAAACAGTGTTAATAATAAATTATTCAAAATTCATTGATTAATTTAACTTAATATAATGTAGCACATATTCTTATTATGCCTTTGGGTATAGATTGTATTATATTGTAAAAATTATATATATATATATAAAATTCATTGAAGCAGCCTATCAAAGAATTGGCATCTCAATAAGATGGAGATGGAGACATCAAACTTATGATTTTACCTATAGGCTATAATGTATATATATTAAATTTTTGATAAATTATAAAATTGTATAGTCAGTTAGTATAGTGTAAGATTGTAAGAATTTAATCTTTAGATTATACAAAGAAAGGTAATTTTTAATTTATAAATATCCATAATTATTAGGTAGGTATATTTAATGTATAGGTAATTTAAATTTAAAAAAGCAACTACGTTAAAGACTAAAAAAATTACAAAAACCATGAATAAAAAATAAATATAATAATTATCACTATGACACAATTATATAACTTTTATCATATAACCAATCAGGGGTATACCGTATATGAAGATAAATTTGTTTTCATATAATTTTGGATATATTTATGTTGGCAATGGATTCGGATTCTTATCTCTTTCAGATTTTGACGCCGCCATTTTCGGACAAGTGCCCCCGACCCCCTCAAGAGTACGATAGGTACCTGTTTTCATTGGGTACCACGTAACAGTAGAATAACGTTAATGAATTATCATATATACGAAAAAACAAAATATATATTGAAAATTGTATTTAAAAATAATCCTATACGACTTGATACGATATTAAATGAACTAGAACAATCTATGAAAAATAATTCAAATAATTTAACTTTAAATTATTTAAAAACTAATTTTAATAATAAATCAATAATTTTATGGAATGGTAGTACAGATAGAAGTATATTATTAAGATTGGGTATTGATTGTATTATGTTTAATTTAACTGCATATGATGAATACATATAATAATAAAATGTTTTATTTAAAGTTAATAATTTATAGTACTAAAAAATTAATATTTATACATAAGCTAGAATACGTTAATAAAAATGGAAGGCTATTATCATTATTTGAAACGCATAATTTAATTTGTAAAAATAACCATAATATAAAATGTTCACATGAACCTATAAGTGATGTGAAATTCAACTAATGTATTGTGGATTTCATTATATCTATAGACAAAAATATTATAAAAAAATTTTATTTATAATTGATACATATAATATGTAAAAATATACATATTTTTTTTTAATTCAATAAAAATGTTTTCATTATATACATTATATATATATATATATATATATATATATATATATATATATATATATATATATATATATATATATATATATATATATATATATATATATAAGTAGTATATATATGCCGATCCTGGCACACTTTGATATTTTTCACTTAAAACTAATTTATTGATATTTTTCACTTAAAACAAATTAATTGATATTTATTGATATTTTTCACTTAAAACAAATTAATTGATATTTATTGATATTTTTCACTTAAAACTAATTAGTTGGTATTTTTCACTTAAAATTAATTAATTGATATTTTTCACTTAAAACTAATTAATTGATATTTTTCACTTAGTTTTTTTAAAAAATATTTATATTATGGTCTGTGGTCTTTTTCACTTAGTTTATTTTTCTCTAATTATTTATATTATGGTCTGTGGTCTTTTTAACTTAGTTTATTTTTCTCTAATTATCTAACAAAATTATTTCAAAATGTTTTTGAAATAATAAAATTTTTATATTGAAATTCAACATAAAAAATTAAAATTTAGATTTCTGGAGTTCCCCTGTATAAAAAGTCCCTTCAATAATTTCACCATCAATATCTTTTATTCTATAAGTTATAGGAGATGTATACACAATTTCGTTTATTATAAATATTTCACGAGTCCAATTAGGATCATATTTATTGGCAAATTTTTGTTTAAATCTGGTAATTCGAACCCTGTCTCCAATTTTAAATTTAATTTTCTGTTTCGATTTATTCTCAGAGAATACCTTTCTTAAAATCTCACATTCATTACTCTTTTTAACTTCACAAGGTTTTATTCCAATAGTTCTATGAATGTCTTTAAAATTATATTTATACAACAAGGATTGTAAATTATGTATCCATTTTTTATTGTTTTGTACTTCGAAATGTGTTCTCATCTTTCCATTGAGTGTTCTATTAAATCGTTCGAATATTGATGATTTCTCTTCATTTTGAGTATGATACATTTTAATCTCATATTTTTTTAACATTTCTTTAAACAATTTATTTTCAAATTCTAGTCCTTTATCGGTATGGAGTAAAACTGGAGGGTTATGGTTTTGTATTTTAGCTTCATTTAATATTTTTTCAAAAGCTTTGGATACACTTTTTCCGTCTTTCTTTTTAAGTGGATAAGACCAAGCAAATTTGGAAAAAGTATCAATTACATTTAACATATAAGAATAATTATCGTTTTCTTTCTCATAGTTTTTCATTATAACTAGATCAGCAGCCCATAGATCATCAATACCCTTGGTAAATATTTTTCTTTTCGGAAATCGTTTCCTTACAGGTTTGTGAAGTTCTTGAGCTATTGAAAGTTTATCCTTTGCCTTTATTTTTTGGTTGTTTTTAATTTTTTCTTCATCTTTAAGAGGTTGAATAAATTTACTTTTATTTGTGTTACATTCAACACATTTTGCTGAGATTCTCCACCTACCATTATTCGTTTGAACTTTTTTTGCATCGATATTTTTTGTTTTTTTCTTACATTTCAGACAATGTATAATTTCTTTTAAAATACCATCCATTTTATAATAGACAATCTTAAATTTTATCGAATTTCTCTAATTGAGTTTTGTATAATATCGTATACAAATTTGTTACTTGAAACTAGACAAATATAGCAAACAGTACCATCTGATACATCTCCATCAAAATCAATATTCAAAATGACTGTGTGTTTAGAACCTGATATACTCACAGGTTGTCTAGTCAGATTTATAACGAATAAAGGTTTAGAATTCTTAAACTGTTCTGGATCTGTGTAGATTAAAGGGAGTTCTCGGTATGTTTTGTAAAAAACTTTTTTGTAGTCTCCAAGCATATCGTAAATATTGCCAAATTTATCGTTTTTGAAATCGATATTCAACATCTCTTCTGGATATTTTTCTCCGTTTATTTCAAAGTAAATATTTCTAACATTACAGTGATCAAAATTACTTGATTCTTTTAGTTGAGTATTTCTGTTTGTTTGTAAACCTACAATCCCAAATAAAGGATCATGAGAATTTCTATACATGTTTGTAATATCAAGAGTACACTTCTTTCCACTCAATTTTCTTACTTCAATACATTTAATAGTTTTAAAATCCAAGAAATAATTATTTTTTTCTGATAATTCAACCAATTCATTTATTAAGAGGGTTTTAATCATACTATCATATTTTACTACACGAAAACTAATCCTAAAATCCTCAATAATAATTTTTCCATCTGCTGGCATTTTTTTATCAGAATTTTTTTCTTTGAATAATGCATCATGTTCATGATTTCGAGTAAACTCTAATTGAATGTCTCCTTTGTAAAGTGGATATGTTATATCCTCAAAGAAACCCAAACCGAAATCAGACAAATTGCCATAAACATTAAATTTTCCCCCTCCTTTAAATCTGGATTGATATCCTGAGTTTATTGTAGGACCATGGTTATTATTTAAAGCAAAACCAACAATCCCTTTCATATTGTTATACCAGGGTTTTCGATTTCCTCAAGTAATGTTCCATGTTTTTTCAGTTGGATGTTGGAAAATAGTTTGCTTGGAAAACCATTCTCTAATTTTATATTGCTATTAAGTGGATATTCAGTATCGTTTAGTTGTACAACTTTTCCGGAAATGTTAAATTTTGTGGATTTTAAGTCTAGAAAACAATCACTTCCATCTATTGAGAAAATTGTCTTCCTATTTTCAGTATTAAGGTTTAACACAGAAGTTGGGTTGAAATCTCTATATTCAGCCCGGATAATATTATCATCATACTTTTCAAAAATTTTTTCCATTTATTATACATATATTTTTTTTTTTTTAAGAAAAATTCTAAACCAGACAAAAAATCCGGTTTGAAAAAGAAATTCTAAACCAGGCGAAAAATCCGGTTTGAAAAAGAAATTCTAAACCAGACGAAAAATCCGGGTTAAAAAAGAAATTCTAAACCAGACGAAAAATCCGGGTTAAAAAAAGAATCTTAAACCAGGTTTATATTCATTAGTTTGTAATAGTATAAAAATTTTAAAGATTTTCTCTTTAAAATTAACAATACATTTTATTATAATTTTTTATAAATTCCAAACACAAATGACCACAAATAGGTGGATCATTATCATCTTGGCATATATTCATTGATATTAGTAGGTTTTTTTTCCCTAAATATTTAACAAGTTCTGTAGGTGGATTAAATTTTCCATATGAGTCGAAATAAATTTTTAAATTTCCTTCTTTTATCCATGCAACCCAATGTGAACCTTTCTCTTTAGAATCATTTAAATTTAATATACCACTTTCATTTGTCCAAGGTTTTAAAGGAAGTTCGTTTCTCATGAAACAACCTCTAAAATATTTATTTTTTTCAGTAAATTTTAAGATATCAAAATTAGTCAATGCTTTTTCTCCATATTTTTTAACAAGGAAATTAACAGATAGATCTACTTTTTGATTGTTTTTTTTTTCTCTTCAAACCTGAGCCAATATGTAATGTTTTAACATTTTTAATAATTTTTTCCAATTCCTGATTGTGTCGAATTGTTTCTTTTTCCATTGCTTTTTTATGTTTAGTTTCTGAATAACTGTCCCAAATAGCAGATCCTCTTTGAGCTGCAGCAGCAGCTGCTGCAATTCCACCAAATAAAAGAGGAAGAAATCCACCTTGTTTTATTTGATTAAATTCCAATTCTAATCGGACTTCTTTATTTTCTTTTTTGGCTTTTTTTAGCATATTTATTTGTGTATTGGTTAAATTATATAGTTTTCCCTCACCTATTTGATAAGGTTTTAAAAGGATTGTAACATTTTTTTTCTGTTCATGAGCCAAATGAATTTTCTTATTTTGATAATCATTTAGTTTAAGTCTCATTTATTATACAATTTCTTTTTTTTTTTAAATTAATCCCATCCCTAATTTTCGTTTTGTTTTCATGATGTTTGTTGTAACCCATGCAGCAGATTTTTCACCTAAAGACACATTTGGATCTGAAAATCTTTCCCAAGCCTTATGTTCTAAAATCAAATCAGCTTTATGTCTAGATTTAGTATCTTTATTTTTTTCATAGTAAATATCGTGTTCTTTTGCTGCTTCATCCAGTTTATTAACAGGTTTTTTATTTTTCTTTAATTTCGTACCTGGACCTAAGTAGTTATAAGTAGGCCAATGTATTTCAGGTATAAATTTACTGTTTAAAATATGATTGACAAGACCTTCCCCTTTAATTAGTTTTTTTGGCAAACATTTTATAATTTCGATCAAATACTCTGTACTTTTTGGAGAATCAATCAACTTTTCCATTTCATTTTTGAAAAAGGTTACCATACCTAGTTTTTCATTATGAAAATTTTTATTTCCTGCTCTTTCTTCTTCGGCGATTTTACACAATCGATTTATTATTTGGTTTAAATTATTTATATACATATATTCTACAGGATTTTCCGTGTAATATTTTAAACCTTCTCCAACATGTTCAGATGGTTTTTTCATTTCATTCCAAATATTTTTAATTATTAGATTATATTTATTAGAACTGGATGATTTTGGTTTTCCTGTTTTTTTATCGTTTTTTTGATATATCGAGTCGGTTTCTAATAATATTTTTTTATATGTTTTTAAATCCTCATCTGTATACGGTAATATAATATTATTTGTTTCATCCCATAGATTTGACTCTGTTAACAAGTTCCACAATCCTTCTGTTCCTGTATATTGATTCTTGTTTAAAATAATATCGTTGCCGTTAAAACTTATTGCGTATTTTCCAATTGCATGACCTTTTTTATTGGTAGTTTTATTATCATAAATCCAAATTCCAAAAGCTTTATCTCTTAGATCTATGAGTTTCTGTGCGGCGATATTTCCTAAATGTGATGTTTCTGGTGTTTTTATTGTTTGATTTTCTTCATCTCTTGTTGGTGTTTGAAAACTTGATATCATTTTCGGTTTGTTTTCTGTATGGATTGGTTGTTCTATTAATGTTGATGTTTTTACAGGTACCAATTCTGTGTGTGAATCAACATCTGTTTTGTTTACAGCATTTTTTATGTCTCTTAATACTTTCACTACAGGTTCGAAAGATTTTTCTTTTCTTATTTCGTTGTTGATTTCTCTTTGATTTGCATTTTTAAAATTATTTTGTAGTTTTTCTCTAATTTGTAATACTTGTTTGGTTTTCTCTATTTTTTCCTTGTCCTTATCATTATTTAAAGTATTTGGTTTAAACATCTCATTATTTTGAAGACCTCCTCCTATTCTCATTTGTTTTGTAAGATTATTCTGAATTTTTTTAATATCACTATCATTCATTTATAATAGATATATTTAAAAAAAATATATCTAAATTATATTACAACATAAACGTCCAATGTAAACCTAAACATGAACGTCCAACATTCAACGTCTTACGTAAATTATAATACAGTTTTTTCTCTAGTTTATTATATATATATGATTATCTATAACATCCAGAGAAATGTATCCATATTTTTTTTCCCAACAAAGTGCACAAAATTTGAAAAATTTTTCTTTACATAGAGTTGAACTATAAAAACTTTCCCAAATTTTACTTACGTAGTGTTTTTGTTGTTTAAAAATAAACAAAAAATTTAAATTATTGCGTATCAATTTTAAATCACTCGAGCTAAAACAATGAGTTAAATAAATACAGGAAATATTTTTATGTCTGCCTCTGACAAAATATTCCTTTACTAATGATTGATCTTTTTCCAAAATCCAATCATCAAAAACAACTAGACTATTTGTTTGACATTCGTCGACAGGTACTATATCTTGATCAGAGAAATGCGAATCAATATTAAAATTAATATCAAATATTTTTGTAAAAATGTATACACTGGTTGTTCAAGATTTTTTGAGAACACATATAGATGTTGATAATCAACCCAATACTCTGTGATAATATTCCTTAACAATTACTACGTTTATATGATGGCATTAAAACGGTTTGAAACTAAACCGTTTTAATATTATTTAAAACGGTTTAAGATTAAACCGTTTTTAGGTGTTTATATACGAACATGTATAAATCGGTTTATAAATATTTTATAAACCATTTTAATTTTAATATTTTTAGTCAATGACTTTATTCGTTTGTTCCAAGAGAATACTTGATAATTGATTTGATTCAAATTTTCATATTAGATAATATGATTGATTCATATTTCATTTTGTGTTACAAAATACAAATTTGAAATTTACAATAATATAAATAATGACAAAATTAAAATTAATTGTTTCAATTTTTGCTGAACTAAAACGCAGAAAATTGACAGCTGAATTGCGAAGAAAAAAAGTGTTTAAAATGATAAATAATAAAAGAAAGTTGTTAAAACATAAAATGTTGTTAATATTTGCTACTACCATGCCATCAACTATTGTTCAAGATGCTCTTTCGCTTACAATAGTTACAAACATACCTACTGAAGTTGAGACTTAAAGATAACAAATATTTATTACTTCTCCATTTCTATATCTTTTTCCATCCAAAGCAGATATTATATTTTTTTCTTTGAAGATTGCTAATAAATCTTTCACTTCTTTATCTGACTAAGAAATTCTCTTTCGTTTTTTCGGTGTCGGAGATGCCATTTTTCATGCACTGTTATTAATCAACTTAATAGCTAATAGTTACTTAGTAAACAACGAATTAATTACACGGTAGGTATTGAATTTTTTTTACTTTAGTTAACTACATTATTAAGTATATAGTTAACTTTCGTTTCCCGTACCGTATTAAATATTATAAACAAATATGATAAGTCATAATAACAAACTGATAACACAATTAATGCAAAACATATCCCGCGTTTATATGTACATTTGATAAACCGATTTAAGCATAAAAACGGTTTTAAATTCTTAAACTACATAGTGCGAGCGTTTTAACTTTTAAAACGGTTTACAGTTTTTAAACCGTTTTTAAGTGTTTACATGACATTAAAGCGTTTTAATTTCAAAACGGTTTAATTTCAAACCGTTTTAACGCCATCATATAAACGTAGTAAATGTAGTCTTACCAGAACCAGAACCTCCAACAATAAACATCGAATAGGAACAGGAAGTAAAGAATCGTTTTTATTTAGAGTTTCGGTTTCAAAAGGATAAAGCTTGAAAATATATTTTTTCATATTTATTATAGAGTTTTTAAATATTCTTGGAATATTTAAAAGAATATATAAACAAAGGTATTTAACTCAAAAATGACTAAATGTTTTGAGTAACCATTACTCAATTTTTCCAAACCTTTATAAATTAAAGTGAACTTCACTGGATTCGAGTTCATTTCTTCAATATCATTAACTGTAAATTTTTTAGAAAAGTGGTCTGGTAAAATTACTTTTAAATTATTATCTAAAATTACTAATAATTTTTGCCCATACTTTGTCATAACAATTTCAAAGTTTGTTACCTTATATTTTTTTCCGAGTTCCAAGTTTTTTAATGAGATGAAGTATGTGTTTGAATATAAAAGTATTTTAAAGTTTTCCATTTATTATACACATATTTTTAAAATACAATATGCATATTGATGCATATTGATTTTAAAATTTTTTTGAAAAAATTCTTAACCCGGATTTTTCATCCGGGTTGGTTAGAATATTGGCAACCAGGTTTATATTCATTCGTTTTAAAGTCTAAAATGAAGGAAGCAGAAGATTTTCAGGATTGGTTAACTATTTTTTCTGTTGAGGTTTAATAAATCGAGATAAAAAATTGGATCTTTGAGTAGGATAAATTCGTTTCCATTTTGATCGAAAATACTGATGTTTATAGTTTTAATTGTTTTTAAGCTTACAGGAACATAAAATATTATCTCTGGTCTTATAAATATTTTATTAGAATCAAATAAAAACACGAATAAAAGTTCTTCCTCTACATGGTGAATATTATTAACAGAGGAGAACGATTTTTCAATTATGTTGCAATGAATTTCTAAAGGTGTAATAATTATGTTTTCATATATAGGTGATAAACCTATATATGATCTTATAGAAAAATTTTTCTTATTTATTCCAAAACATTTGTTTAAATTTTCATCAAGTTCGAAATATTTATCAGATTCAATTAATATGGTATAATTATTTAAAAGAGATATTTTCATATTTGTTGGTATAATTTTATTTAATTCTTCTATTGTATAATAACCAGATTTTATATTGTATTCAGTGTTATCCATATAAATATTTCCCTCTAATATCCACATTTTATTGTTTATAAATTTTGATGTTTTATTACCAATATGAGTGATTTCTACATCAGAGTGTCGTAATTCATATTGGCAATTGTCCACTCCTAAAATCTCTTTTAAATAATCTTCGAATATAAAAGAGATGTTTGAAGTAAAATGTATAATATTATTTTCATCTAATTTAATTATTGTTCTTTTATAAGTGGTATTTTTATTTAGCTCATGTTGAAATTGTTTTAAAGAATAAATGCCTTTTTTTATCACAAATTCTGTGTTTAAAATTACAAATTCTATTTTGTCTTTAAGTTTATATTCTTTCGTTTTAATAATACAATCTCTGTCTAATCTGATAACAGGAATATACCTGATTTCTATTTCACTTACTTTTGAGTAATCTATTTTTATATACTCTAAATTCAAATATTTGCAGAAATTCTCATCTAAATGATAGTAAGTATTACATGTTATTTTAACTATATTTTCCTCTGAAAGACTTATCACAACAGGATTAATTTTTTTGTTTAACTGGTCAATTGTATATCTGCCTGGCTCCACAGTAACTATTATACCGCCAATTGTAATTACACAATCTGTTTCAATTCTGATTAAATTATGTAAACCAGTAAATGTTAAAGCCTTAAGTCCTAGTAAAAAATTACCAGAATTAACCAAGGGACGTTCTAAATGTATACTATTATTTTTAATTTTTATTAAAACCATCTATTATTTATAATATATAAATATTATTAAAAAACTAATATTTAAATAGTAGATAAGTAAATAAATAATAAAAAAATAATTAATCTAATATAATTATTATTAAAAAGCAACTGAGTATTTAATTCGAATGATGACCTACTTTCGTTATCTTTTGTATGACGTCATACAAGCGATAATTACTCAGTTGAGTTAAAAGGAAATAAATGTAAATGCAATAAATCGACAATCACCGCAAAAAAAAAAAAAAAAAAATTGAAAAATAAAAAAATATATCGTATAATAAATGAAAGATATGAATATGAATATGAATACTAAATATCATCCTAAATACTGTGTAGTTTGCGACACAAATATTGCTTATAAAAAATGGTCAAAACATTGCCAAACAAAAAAACACAAAAATAATGATCCTAATAATACAATTACAACAAGGATTCGTAAGAAAACAATAACAACAATAGAGACTAGACCATAGACTAGACTATAGACAATAGACCATAGAGTTTTCCATAAGTTCAGTGAAAAACTCTTTAATAAATCCAAAAAAAATCGATCTGTTATCTTGGAAAAAGATACTGCCTTTAACAGCAGAGTTAAAACATTCACAATTAATAATAATTTCGGGTTCAAAGATACTATAAAATTTATGAGTCATGTAGAAAGAATAGTTTTAGGTAAAATTCAAGAAGGATTAAATAAACAACATGATTTAAAAGTAAATTTTATTTTGCATTGTATACACCAGAGAAAAATTACTGGTACAGAAACCATGGAGTATAAGGACACTCATTTTAAAACAAAGAATGAAATAATATTGAAAACGACTGATCGAAGTGATTACTATCTTGGAGTGAAAACTAAATTAACGAATGAAATGCAAGAGTTTCAAATGGAACAATCACAGTGGTGTCTTCAAAAAATTGTCTCCTTGGAATTGTGTATCAATAAATTTATACCTCTAAGAGGTGCTTTGTATATAGAACTTCCAAAATTTATTCAACTTAAACATGCCGTTATAAATGTGAAAAATGAGGATAATAAATGTTTTCTTTGGGCCTTACTTTCTGCATTATATCCAGCTGAACATAATCCGCAGAGAGTTTCAAATTATAAAAAATGGAAAAATGTGTTTGATAAAGAATTCAAAGATATTAAATTCCCTGTTAAATTAACAGTTATACATAAAATAGTTGATAGATTAAATATTTCTATAAATGTGTATTGTATTGATGAGTTCAAGCCAGTTATTATTCCTCTTAAAATAACTAAAATTGAGAAGGAGAAACATATTGATTTGTTGTATCTTAAAGAGAAAAATAATGAGCATTATTGTTGGATAAAAGATTTATGGAAACTAGTAGGCCATGATCAAATTTCCAAAGATGGACATAAACGTTTTCTGTGTAAAATGTGTTTAATCAGTCATAAAACACAAGATAAATTAAATGAGCATAAAACTTACTGTATTTATAATAAATGTACCAAGGTCGTTTTACCTGAACCTTCCAATAATATTGTTCAATTTTCTCATTATAATCATTCTTTAAAAGTACCTATTTCGATTTACGCAGACTTTGAGTGTATGTTAGAAAAAATACAGATTTGTCAACCTTGTGATAATACTTCGTATATAAACCCATACCAAAAACATACTCCTATAAGTTTCGTATTCTATATAAAATACTCTGATGGGAGTTTTAAGAAAAGTGAAGGATACTTTGGATTGGATGCACCTAAGGTATTTGTTCAGAAAGAAGAAACTTGATTCCAGATAATGAGGAAAAATATGTATCTTTTTCAAATATTTTGGACTACCAATCATCTGCTTGTATGAAAAATAAATGTTTGAATAAATTCTGTAAAAAAAAGTACAACAAATGTTGTCTGTAAAAATCAAATCGAGATAAGATTTTTAGATTCATTCAAATTTCTATCTTGCAGTTTAGATGAATTAGCTAATAATCTAGAGAAAAACCAGTTTAAAGAACTCGGAAAACATTTTCCAAGAGAACATCTAGATTTAATAACTAAAAAATTATCTTATCCTTATGAGTATATGGATTGCATCGAAAAGTATAGTGAAACATGTTTACCTCCCAAAGAATTTTCTATAGTTCTCTTACAAAAAAACATATAACAAACGATGATTATAAAAATGCTCAAGAAGTTTGGAATGCGTTTAATATACAAAATCTCAGAGAATTTACCATGTTGTATAATTAGATAGATGTTTTCTTATTAAGTGATATTATTGAAAACTTTCGTCATCTCTCTTTAGAAACTTATAAGTTTGATCCTTTGTGGTGTTACACAACTCCAAGTTTTGCATGGAATTGTATGCTCAGAAAAACAGAAGTAAAATTGGAATTATTAACAGATTATGATATGCATTTATTCATTGAGAAAGGATTAAGAGGAGGGATGACTCAATTTAGTGTTAGATATTCCAAAGCAAACAATAAATACATGATGGAAAAATTTAATAAAAATAAAGATTCTGTTTATTTGGAATATTTAGACGCGAACAATCTTTATGGATGGGTAATGTCTCAATACTTACCTTCTGGAGGATTTAAATGGATTGATCCAGAAAAAATAACAGATATATTAAATCTTAGTGTAGATTCCTCTAAAGAATATATTTTCGAAGTCGATTTAACTTATTCTCAAGAACTTCATGATAAACATTCAGATTTCCCCTTTGCTCCAGAAAATCAATTCAATGGTGTTCCACTACCTAGACTCACTGTAAATTTATATGATAAAAAAAAGTATGTCGTTCACTACATAACATTACAAGGATATATTCGTAATGGTTTGAGAATAAAGAAAATTCATAAAATCTTGGAGTTTCACCAATCTCCTTGGTTAAAACCTTACATTGATTTAAACACAAATCTCAGAACAAAAGCTAGAAATAATTTTGAAAAAGATTTCTATAAATTGATGAATAACAGTGTTTTCGGTAGAACAATGATGAATGTAAGAAATCATGTTGATATTAGATTAGCAACAAATGCTTCGCAATTAGAAAAATTAGATGCAAAACCAAATTTCGATAGAGCTACGATTTTCACAGAAAATTTAGCTGCAATACATATGAAAAGAACTTCGACTAAATTGTTTCAGCCAGTTTATGTTGGGATGACTATATTAGACATTTCTAAAAAAATAATGTATGATTTTTACCATAATGTTTTGAAGGAGAAATACGGTGATAAAATAAGATTATTATATTGTGATACAGATACTCTAATAATAGAAGTGAAAACGAATGATTTTTATCAAGATATGAAAAATGATATAGACCATTATGATACATCTGATTATCCTTTGGATAATATTTATAATATACCATTAGTTATCAAGAAAGTTATAGGGAAATTCAAAGATGAGCTTAATGGTAAAATAATGGCTGAATTTATCGGTCTGCGATCGAAATTATATTCCTTCACAGAACATAGTACAGGGAAAGAAGTCAAAAAAGCTAAAGGAGTAAAAAAATGTGTGGTTGATAAAGAAATATGTCATAATGATTTTAAAAAATGTTTAACAACTCAAAAATCTCTAAGTGTTAAACAAAATATTTTTAGAACAAAAAACCATAACATTTGTACAATCGAACAAAATGAAACAGCACTCAGTGCTCATGATGATAAAAGATTTATATTAGAAAATGGAATTGATACTTTAGCTTGAGGCCATTATAAAACAGGAATATCTAGAGAAAACTTCATTGACCATATTAATAATGTAATCAAAAATAATAACTCAAAAAAATAGAGAAAAATAAACTAAGTTAAAAAGACCACAGACCATAATATAAATATTTTTAAAAAAAAACTAAGTTAAAAAGACCACAGAACATAATATAAATATTTTTTAAAAAAACTAAGTGAAAAATATCAACTAATTTGTTTTAAGTGAAAAATATCAATTAATTTGTTTTATGTGAAAAATACCAACTAATTTGTTTTAAGTGAAAAATATCAATTAATTTGTTTTAAGTGAAAATTATCAACTAATTAGTTTTAAGTGAAAAATATAAATTAATTTGTTTTAAGTGAAAAATATCAATAAATTAGTTTTAAGTGAAAAATACCAATTAATTTGTTTTAAGTGAAAAAGATCAATTAATTAGTTTTAAGTGAAAAATATCAATTAATTTGTTTTAAGTGAAAAATATCAATTAATTAGTTTTAAGTGAAAAATATCAAAGTGTGCCAGGATTGGTACACATATACTACTTATATTGATAACCTTAAACAATTATATGATAAGCCAAGACCAATTTCAACATTGAAAAAAAAAGATCTCATGAAACTTTTTAAGACTGAAGCCATTCCTGTAGAATTCCATGAGAGGTATCAAAGTATTCCGACATGTTCAAAACAAAAGGATACAGTGATAATCTCTGAATCTGAAAATGAGTCTGATTTATATAATTTATTTTAAGACTGATTAAAATAAAATAAGGTACTTACTGTAGTTATTTAAAGAACTTGTCAATAAGTTATCATTTTTATAAAGTTTACATCATGTTTTTATCTATTTAAATATTATAAAAGTAATTTTATCTTTTATTTAAAATTCAAAATGTTGCTCATTAGTATTTATAATATTATTATTAATTAAGTTATGTGATACACAAAATTCTTGTAATTGATTAGAATTATGATAATTACTAAAATATTTTGTTTATGTTTGTTGTTATAATGTTGTTTATTTTAAAGTATAAGTAAAGGTATAAAAATATTGTGTTATATTTGAAAGTTTATAATTTTTTTTTAAATCTGTTCAATTATTTTTAAGAGAAAAAAAAGTATAATATTGTATTTATTTTAATTATGATGGTAAAAATAAAGTTTGTTATTTTAAAAATTTAAGTAAAATATTAATTTGATTGATCTTAAGTTATAGGAAAATATGTAATGACTAAATTAATCATAATATAATAATATATTATAAGAGTATAATACATTTTACATGGTTAATTATAAAATGTTCAATTGAAAAATTGTCACTTGGTCACTTTTTACTCTGAAGTTAAGTTGGTAATTTACAAATAATTAATTTAAAGAATAATTATCTAGTACAATTTTTGTACCATATTGGTAAGTATAATATTTTGGTTTTATTGATATCAAGTTTGTTGATTTTTGATAAGTTTTGAATTTTTTAACCGATGTTAAACATTCAAACTAGATATTCTCAAAACTACAAAAAAACACTTAGTCACTTTTAGCATGATGGCGACGATATAATACCTGATAAGTAATTACAGTGTCATATTTATATATATTTTTTTATACCTTTATCACTATTATTTAACATAATTAGACTTATATTGTGAATTTAGTAGGTAAGTTCACAATAATGATAATAAGTCAAATAAATTAGTTAACTTTGTCATATTTATTTTTGTTTGAGCGCACTGCTCAGATATTATATATATATTACTACCGACGACGACGACCAGGACGGGATATTAAAGCTTAAAATTAACACGGGAAAAAGGAGTAACAAAATAAACAAGATGGTAACGGTATAAATGGTAACTATGTTGCTGTATTGGTACAATAATAAATGAAGATATACAAATAAGAAAAAATCACAGCAACATAAAAGAATAAAAATATAGTACCGATTAGCCACTTGGCTCAAATAAATGACAAATAAATAATAAATTAAATAATTGAAATAAATAGATGCTATAATAATAAAAATTTACGAAGGTCTGTTTAGCCCAATAATAATACAACTAATAATAAATAAATAAATAACAAAAAAAAAACTCACAATTTGTGTGGAGCTCGGCTGGCCAGCTGCTATACCCAATGCTATAATAATAATATGATCGCACACACAAATATAATATACAATAAAATTGAAATAATATAATAAAAAAAAACTAATATTGGTGCTTCAATAGCGACCGAATATAAAAATGTGTTGCCTCAATGGCGAACGACGAACGACAAAAAAAATATAATAATGTTGCCTTAATGGCGAAAATCGAACGACAAAAACGAGAGAAAAAAGAATAATAATAATACGTAATATAATAATTAATAATAATAATAGTAAGGGCGTTGGCCACGAAGGTAAAATGAAAAGGAAATACACATGATAATTTTATAAAGACACTGGAAATAATTATACGATAATACTAATAATTCTTTTTTTTTTTTTTTTTTTAACAAAATTTTATATTACGCTATCTGTTACAATTAATGAACAATATGCTTAAGTGATAAAATAATAACAAAACAGACAGAAGAGACCTCCCATCGGAGGTACTTCAGCATGAATCATAGGCGTAAATATGGTCAAAAATCTGGGGGGGCTTGCAATTTTGCTTCATAATATAAGAAAAGCTAGAGCTTTACCACTACACTACTATATTATAATTAACATATAAAAAAAATTATAAATATATATTATAAGGAAAATACCTTATTTTAAAATTGACCCTCTTTTCCACCATCAACATTTTAAAGAAGTATTTTTAATTTTTATGCATTTGCATTTGTACTTTTGTAACATTTCACCAATGATTAGAGTAAATAGAAACACACACACACATATATTACATACATATGTATTATAGAATCAATAATTTCATTGAAATTGAAATATTTAATTGAAAAATTGTAAAATATTCTTTGTAAATAATATTTGTTAAATGGTTAATTTTTCAATTAATGTAATGTACTAATGTGCTTAATTAAGTCAAAAATAGAAAACTCGTTACTGCCAAAATCATTCGTACAAATATATTTTTAACCATTGAATATTTGAGAATAAATATGTGAAAATTAATTAATATTAATTTTATAATTTGTTTATTTAGATTACATTTATATTATAAAATTAAAGAAAAATTATTAATCCATTATCACATTTTCCATTCACAAAAACAGTACAAATATTAAGTTCTGATCTGTTTACTAACACACAACACTTTTTTTTGTTGTCAAAATGAAACATTACATACATAAATTTTAACAAAATATTAAATTAAAATTTTTGAACTCTCAGTATAAAAAAAATTATATAAATAAAATACGTAATTAGTCTAATATTAAAAATCAATTTATTACATTTTAATACAAAATTATTTGTCTGTTTTTATAAGCAAATTTTTTAAGTACATGATTTCTGTCAATATTTTTTGAAATATCTTTTTCAATACATAAAATGGATACATAATTAAACCTATTTTGTAACATAGACGTCCTTAGCCAAGTTTTAACCCTACGCATAGCAGAGAAACTACGTTCACATGTAGCTGAACTAATAGGTAAAGTGAATGCAACTTGAATTAGTTTAAACAAGTTTGGATAAATGTTGTCTTGAATAACATTTTTTAAACAGTCTGTAGTAAATTTATCATTAGCTGAATTTTTAGCTAAATAATTCTTAGCTACTGTCATTTCTGCTTTAAGACAGTCCATAGAAATACCTAATACATCCTAAATAATTAAAAATACATTAATTGTTATAATTTAAAATATATGACAGTTTTAAAAAGATAAATTTAGGATCTTACTTTAAAATGATGCATAAAAAGAATACTTTCATCAAAATTTAAAGATAAAAAGTTGTCAACTGATACTGCCATTTGTAGACTTTCAAAAGAAAACCTTTTTTTCAAATTAATAATTAAGCTATCTAGTACAGGAAAAAAAGCCGTTTTTCTAAAATACATTTCAAAATTTTTTTCTGAATCATCTGTCATACAAGAAGTAGTTGTAGTTAAAACAAAATCTTGATGATAACTAGGTTCAAATCGTTTCCTTTTGTTTTCTAGATTTTGATAAATAATAATATCAAAAATCAAATAAAATATTTTATTAAATATTTACTTATATATTACTTTGAGACTGTAAAAATATTTCACTCGTTAATTTATGTTTTTCCAAAAATGCTAGTATTTCCCTCCACATACTTGAAAAACATTCAGAAGTTCTCAGATCTTCAAATGATTTAATCACACTTTTAATAATGTTTGATGCATTTCCTAATGTGGCTGTTTTTGATTGAAGTTGATTTGACAAAATATTTATAATAGTAAGAACTTTATGAAGAATACTTAGATGAACAATAAAACCAATTTTTTTCATATTAGTTAAAATTCCTGAAAAATGTATAAATGTATAAATGCATAGAATTGTATAAAAACAAGTTTATTTGGTTTATTTGAATACCTAATGCTTCATTGGTGTCTTTGTTAGTTGCATTTTCTATTTCTTCTTCTAAAGTTTTCACTATAGAATCATAACAATTTTTAACAGCTTCACAATTCTGATACCGACAATTCCATCTTGTGTCACTTAATTTAGTCAACATTTTTTTTTGTATACCTAACTTACTTTGCATTTCAATTAATTTTGTATTATTAGTCGGATGAGAGAAATGGACATATAGTGATTCCAAAGTATGAAAAACACTCCTCGTTTCCTTACAAACAGATAAAATTAATTATTGTTATGAATGAGATCAAAAAAATACAAGTTATTGTAAAACAATTTTTGAAGTTGATAATGTCAATTTAGTATTTACTTTAACAACTTTGCACATGTCTAATACAACCAAGTTGACTCTGTGCGCCATACAGTGAGTGAAAATGGCGTATGGATATTTTTGTTTGATATTTGCTTGGACGCCTTTTAATCTTCCAGACATAACATTAGCCCCATCATAAGATTGGGCCACTAGTTTGGCGTCAGGATGCAAACCACAATCATTCAAATAGTTTAAAATATGCTCACTAAGAGCACTTGCACTTTGACTCTCCGAACAATTAATAAAACCAAGAAACCTTTCTACTACATTTAAACCTTTACAGTATCGCACGCATAATGACATTTGTTCCTCTTTGAAACATCTAAAGCAAACGTAGTAAAATAACTTAAGTTTAAAATATAAAACGAAACAATGTAATGAACAATGTTACCTAGCTTCATCACACATGACACCAAAAACACCATTTCCAATTTCTGATATTATTTGATCCCTTACATTTATAGCACAAATTTCAATTATTTGGTTTTGAATCAAGGGGCTAGTATAATTTGTTTCTGTATTGAACTTAACAGCAAATCCTGGTACATATTTTGACATCAATCTACACATTTCTTTAAAATTTCCTAAAATGTTTAGAAAAATTCAAAGATAATAATGAGAATTTTTATGAAATATTAAAAAGTAGTTATGTAATATTATTTAGTTTTTAAAAATTATAACCTTGATTATTGGAATCAACAGTTTCAACATGTCCTCTAAACGGCAGCCCTTGACAACTTAAATATAAAGTTATATCTATTAATGTTTTGATATAAGTTTGATTTTCTTCAATAAGTTTCTTATGTTGTGATTCTAACTGTGTATGAACAGTACCCACAGTTTTACTACTTTGGTGTCCTAACCACTGAGCAACACAAGTAATATGACTTTTAGAACTAGAATGAGCATCTAACTTGGATTGTTTTTTTCCAACAATACCTCTAGATCCGGTCAACTGTGTAAACATAAAAGTTGGTATTATAATAAGTAGTAAATATACATTTTTTTGCTTACTAAAATAAAATAAATTATGCATTTATTTTATACTCAATTCATATAAATTGTTTTAAATAGGTAAGAAATAAATATAAAATTATCTTACTTTTTTCCAATTTTTAAAGCCAATTTTTGTAAAAGTTAATGTAGCGTCAATATCTTTACTACTAAAGTTGCGGCAAGGAAAGCAATAAATAGCATCATTCTTTAAACTGTATTCAACCCAATCATACATCACATAAATAGAAGCATTAAAGCTGCGATTTTGTCTGCCAAATTTAGTCATAGGATATGACTGTAAAGTGTAAATAACAACAAAAGTTAAAAAAGTATGAAAATTTAAAAACATGGACTGCCCACATACTTATTTACACACAAGTATAATCAGCAAAAATTATACATTAATTTTATGTAAAATTATAATTAATAAAGTATGGAGAGTAACAATAATAAGCATTATATTGATTTAATGTAATAAACAATAGGTAGCTTACCTTTAAAATAGGTCTTACTGGACCAGACTGAAGGTCTCCAAGATCAAATAATTCATCAACTATTAATGCATTGTTGCTGCTTGTGGTAGAATTATTGTCAGATCCAAATTCAGAAGAATATGATACCACATTGCTACTAGAAGCAACACTAAAGGATGACGATAAGTCATTGTCAATATCTTCGGAATCTTGATCAGTATTTGCTACTACTGGCACCATCGTAGATTTAGCGTTAGGTTTTTTAAATTTAAAAATGTCAAACAGCCGTTTATTACTCATTTTATTAAAGAAATTGAATTACAAATATCACGAACAAAATTTAAAATAGAAAATAACTACACTACACACGTCACAGACCACAAATCACAAATCACAATACACTGTGCAAGTGTGCACATATTATTAAAATACACATTAGGTGAATACAGATGTACAGTATACTTTTACATACTATACACAGCTATTCTATTAATAACTGACAACATTGAAAATATAATGACTGATAACTAGTAAGAGATAATACAATTGAAGGAAGACAACACTACAATATTAAATACGTTTATATATAAACATAACAAATAGCAGCTATATCTATTTAGACATCAGGTTCATACATTCTGAAGATAAACACGATTATTTAGTTTTTAGTGTATCATATTTGTTTATCGTTTTACCATGCTTTCATTATGTATAATCACACATTAAGTTATATTTTTAGAAATTATTTAATTTCTGAAATTGCAAAATATGTAAATAATTACTAAACCACATTTTAATCAGTAAAAAGTTTTAAACTTCCAAATTTAATTTAGGGGGGCTTCAGGGACTGTTGGGGGGGCTAAGCCCCCCCCCCAATTTACGCCTATGGCATGAATATAAATTTAAAATTTTAATCCTAAAATAATAATAATAATTATAATAATAATAATAATAATAATACTATAATGAGTACAATAATGAGAACATAATAGTTATGCCTTATGAGTAACAAGGATTATAGTAGTAGTGATACATATTAATATCATATAAGCAGGTCACGACACCATTGCCTTTTTAGTCTTTTGTGGGGATTTCCTGGAATAGTTGCAGATAAGGGGATTAGAATGATGTGTTAACTTTTTATTGAATCGTTTATAATGGAGCTTGGCTAGTTCAGTGACGGTGGGTAAATTGAAGTCAGAATGAAGGGTATTATTTGAAACATAGAAGGGAGCTTTGGAGATGACGCGAAGGACTTTGGATTGAAACCTTTGTATACGGTTTGTATTTGATACTTTCGCTGAGCCCCATAGCTGCAAACCGTATGACCAGATGGGTCTGAGTAGTAGTTTATATAGCAATAATTTAGTGGGTAGTTTAATATTTTTAGAAGTTAGGAGCGGCCGAAGAAGGCGAAAGCGGTCGTTAAGTATTCGAGTTTTATTTTTAATGTGAGCTGACCAGGTAAGTCGACGGTCGATGTTGACTCCAAGATAGCGTACACATTGGGCAGTAGGAAGGGGTTGGTTGTTAAGGAGGAGAGTCTGGCATACTCCTTGCCGGAGCGTAAAAGTACAATGGATCGATTTGGATTCGTTCATTTTAACTCCCCATTCCTTGTACCAGGCTTGGAGAAGGTTTAGGTGGTCTTGGACATAGCTGGAGGCTAGATGAAGATCAGAACTAGACGCTAAGATAGCTTTGTCGTCGGCAAAGTCACAAACAAGAGTATGAAGGGAATAAGGTTGATCAGATATATATATATATATATATTAAATAGGAGGAGAGCTGTGACTGCACTTTGTGGTACACCGGCATTAATTAAAGTGGGAACAGAAAAGGTGGAACCTACTCGCACTGAGAAGAGTCGGTCTTCTAAATAGGATTTAAGGATTAAGTAGTAGTGACTAGGGAGAAGAATCTTAAGTTTGCATAAAAGACCAGCATGCTATACACGGTCGAAGGCCTGGGAGACATCTAGGAACGCACCAGTGCAATAACGTTTCTCTTTCAGAGCATAGGAGATTTTGTCCACCAATCTGTGGACTTGGTGAATGGTGGAGTGGCTATTGCGAAAACCAAATTGCGAGTTTGGTAAAATGTTTGCAGTGTCGACAATAGGTAAAATACGTTTTAGTAGCAGTTTTTCAAATAACTTGGAAAGTATTGGGAGGAGGCTGATTGGTCTATACGAGGTCGGGGAGTCCGGGGGTTTTTGGGGTTTTAATATGAGAATTATAGTAGAATATTTCCAAAGAATAGGGAAATAAGATAGTCTAAGCATAGCATTGTAGATTTGTGTTAGGAATAAGATAGATTTTTTAGGTAGATTTCTGATTACTTCTGCAGTTATTAGATCAAATCGAGGGGATTTTTTTTCCTGGGAGCTTTTTAATATTAAAGTATACTTCACCAGGAGAGAAGGCTCGAGGAGGAGGGGACATCTGCAGTGGTGAGTTGAGAAAGCTTTCAACTTCTTGGATTTTGCTGGGTGATAGAATATTATAATGAGGTTGGAAGGTATTTTTTAAGTGTTTCATAAATATGTTTGATTTATCTTGGTCAGAGATCGCCCAGGTACCATCATCATTACGTAGAGTAGGGGATGGATTATGAATACGTAATAATTTCTTAGAGGCCTTCCAAAGTGAACCATCATTATGTGAGAGTGAAGATGCGTAGTTTGCATAAGCTTCGGATCTATGACTAGCAAGGAGGCGTTTGAGTTTTAGTGTAAGAGCGTTGTAGTAACGCTTATCGGATGGGTATCTGGAATGTTGCCAAATTGCTCGTGCACGACGTTTCAGTGATATGAGGGTCCTGATGTGTATAGGAAGATTAAATTCAGTCTTTCTTGGAGGTGGTTGGATTGCTGATTCCCAGACGGCTGATTGAATGTTATTTGTGAGTAGGTTAACAGCATCATCAATGTTAGAAGCGGTTTTTAGACAAAGTTTTAAATCGGTTTTCTCGGATAAGATGTGACCAAATTTTTCCCAATCTGTTCGATATTGAGACAGCATCGCTGAGTTGAGTTTATCAGGAGGTTGGCAATCTACTGAGAACAATACAGGTGAGTGGTCTGAACACGGGTCTAACAAGTTTTGAGTTTGTGTGTGAAGACTATTTGGAATTTTGGTGACAAAAATATCTAAAATATCAGGCATTTTATGACGAGATGTTGGCCAATAGGTGAAGTTAGGTGGAGCGAGAATTGTGATATTAGAGTGGTAGGCAGTTTGAAGGAGAGAGTTACCTCTAGGGTTAGAGGCACGGCAGCCCCACTGAATATGCTTAGCATTAATGTCACCCCCAACTATATAATTATTATTTAAGGTGGATAGGAATTCGGTAAATTTATCGGGTGAGATTCTGTGTTTAGGAGGGCAATAAGTCGCTGCTATGGTAATAGGTATATTGTTGAGGAATAAGGAAACTGCACACGATTGAATGTGGTTTGTATGGAAGTTAGGTAATGGAGTATATGCGAGTGAAGCCCTAATATATATGGCTGCACCAGCGTGGGCAGAGTTGTCTGGATGATTAGCACGGTATGCATGGTAACCAGGAAAGTTTACATAGGATGTATTAGTAAAATGAGTTTCAGAAATAAGCACTATATCTATTCTTTTTTCTTGGAGAGTGATAAGAAGTTCGTTTCTATGGTTTTTAAGTCCATTAGCATTCCAGAGTAGGATTAGGAGGGATTTAGAGGTGAATGAATTATTTATCATTTTTGGATTCAATTGGTTTAGTGATGACAGTGGTTAGAAGGGTGATTAAGGGGTTAATTATTGATTTAAATTCATCTAAGAATTTGGCAAGCATGAAATCAACATTGGTTGAAGAATTATTATAATTATTTTGAGTGGTGTCGTTGCCTGTTACATTAGCATATGAACGATTATTAGGTTTATTAGTGGCGTGAGAGGTTGGTTGATTGGCTGGTTGGTAGTTGGACTGGTCAGCTGGAGGATGTTGAGGCTGTTGTGGATGTTGTAGACGTGCATGCGTTGAGTTCACGAGATGGCGTCGTCGTTGCTGCAGTTCTTTATAGACAGTGCACCCTTTATAGTTTGCTGGATGGTTGGCATTGCACAGTGCGCAGGTGGCAGGAGTTTCACGTGACTTGGAGCAGTTCGTGGAGAGATGATTTTTGCCACATTTAACACAGCGTGAAGTATAGCTGCAATAGCTTTTGGTATGACCATAAGATTGGCAATTTAAACACTGAGGAATCTGTCGTTGTTTGTGTGGCTCTTCGACTTTTATTTTAGTGTAGAGTATGGATGTTACATCAAATATATCACTATTATTCTCTTCGATCTCAAGGTCTACAAAGAACAGAGGTAATGGGATTTTGGTTTGATGATGAATAATATTGGTGACTTGCCTGACGGAATGACCAATTTCTTCAATTGCTGCTGAGATTTCGGAAACGGGAGTCGATGGATGGAGATTTCTTAACACTACTCTAAAAGCTTTATCACATTCCAAAGTCCAATTCTTAAGTTTAATGTGTAAAGGTTCATTTCCATTGTTTATACTACATTCATCAACATTATTTTTAATTGTGTTTGAATAATTATTACTATCAGATATTTTATCAGGGTTTTTATAAAAATTTGAATTTTCATTAATTTGCACCAAAACAGCATTATAAAATGAATCTTCAAATGGTTGGTTACTATTATTGCTGGTTAATAAGCTTGAATTAACTAAATCGGAATTTATTTCAGAAGTATTAATGATTGTTTTATTTAGATTTTGATGTACGATACTTTGAGATTCATTTAACAACATAAGATCTTTTTGTATTTTCCTCATCTTAGTTCTATAACTTTTTATCATGATATAACTAACAAAAAAAAAAAAAAAAAAAATACATACAATTTGTTAGACATAGGTCAATTTTGTATGGCAATTATTTTAATTAATAATTAATTATAATATGATGGTAAATTAGAATATTACATACCTGGTTTTGTACTTCGTCGAACAAGTAGAGAAATAGTGAATGATTGCAGGCAAATGGCAATATTAAACTATGTTAAACTGCGATACAAATAAAAAAAATAAACAAAATAATTTGGTCACGAGGGCGAGAAACTGTGTAGACTGTATAGCGAGTATAAACGTTCGTACGTTGTAGAGATGAAGAGATGGCGAGTGCTGCACAGCGAATGTCTAATACGTTAGTCACGTAGATACTTGTAGTGTTGTAAACAAATTAGTATTTGTTATCATTGCAATCGGGATCGGAGATATTCACTAATACACGATTGAATATAACATATATATATATATATATATATATATATATATATATATATATATATATATATATATATGTGTGTGTGTATATTATATTATATTTAAACAAGTCGCAAAGGACGGTTACGGCGCTGTACGGAAATCCCGAAAATTCAAACTCATTGACACGATAACGGTTCAAAAATAAACCTATAAACTATTTGACAACGCTTAGAGAGAGAAGTCAGGGGTACGATATTAAGTGAGCGAGAAAAGAAACTAAGTAGTGAATTGTATACAGATTACAGTTCCTTATGCGGGCTTTTATGCTCCTTCACTTCCTACCTTATGCTTTTTCTCTCTCAGTTACCTACCTATGAAAGGTCTGCACAGGCCGATAATTTAAAGCCCAGCCCGACAATATTTTTAAGAAACCCGGCTCAGTAAAATTTTTAGAATGCCCGGCCCGGTAATATTTTTAGAAAGCCCGGCCCGGTAATATTTTTAGAAAGCCCGGCCCGGCCGGGAATAGTATTTTCCATTTGGTGAGGAAAGCCAACCATGTACGTTTGGTCCGTATTTTTAAAAACTGCTCAGCCACATTTTATACAAAATAAATACAAAAAGTCTGGCTTACGGGAGCCCCCCTCCCGAAAAAAAATAATTTGAAGTTACAGCCCCCCTAAAAATATTAAACAAACAATACCGTACTTTTGTACAGTTATCATTGTTATCGTTATTTTATATTCTTATATCTTATATCAACAATTATATGAATGTACCTACTACCTATAGTACAAAAACAAACTATACATAATACAACTACATAGTACATACGACATACCACGATTAAAGATATATCTTAAATCGTGCTATATACATACTATTTAGTAACATATTTAGCAATTTATTATTTAGGGTAACATCCGAACAATTAAGTCACAATACTCACAATAATTCACAACATAAAATAATATTATATTGTGTTTATTTTATCTGCACCGGCAGAGGTGGCTGGCGGTGGCAGTGGCGGTGGCGGTTACCGCTGCAGTGTGTGACACTGTGACGCATTGGGTTTATCAAAACACGCGGTTATAAATAGTTAATGCCATCGTCACACGTCTAGTCCTGTTGTTATTTTACATTATTATAGTATTATTATAGTTTATTTTACATTATTACTAGTTGATAGGAACCTGTATTTGTCTGTCAAATCAATGTGACAATATTTTTTTTTTAATACATTTTAACGGCTAAAAATCATTGATTAATGCAAAACTCTAAATTCGAGAACTATTTTAAGCGTTATGGTGTTGTAGTGTAAACGTATTTTGACCGCACACGAATCCACATGGCAAATGTAGAGTTTTGCAAAATTCCGTATTTTTCGACCACCAAAATGTACCAAAAAAAAAAAAATAAAAAAATGTCCCGCAACTCGTGTCAACAAATCAGTATTGGTTCAAAAAGAAATCCCGAAAAACTGACTGTTACGGCAAGTGAAATGTGAAATTTTCTATTACTTTTTTTGTTTTTTTCAGACTCAAAAATCGCTCATTTCATACGTTTCATTATGTTTTGAACTTCAAATGATAACGTTTGTGTTGCGTAATATTTCAATCGCCTTTTGCGTGTACTCACGCCTTCCGCGGCCTCGCGTCTGCAGTTGTCAACGGCCGCGGCCGTCCACGTCATCAATCGGCTAGCTCGTACGCGCGTGCGAATCACGCGGGTCTAATTATTTTTTCCTATATGCCTATGACGTCATGACGAAGAGACGCCACGCGGGCGGCCGACGAGCAAGCGACAACGAAGACGATTTGGATTTATTTCCCCTGCTTTTTGTGCGTGCGCGTTCGAGTATTTGTCTTCCTCGGCCTGGCAGAACCAGGGCCGTCCCGAGAGGGGGGTGTAGGGGGTGGGACCCCCCCCCACGACGTTCTAGTTGGAGCCCAGTTGTCACAAAGCTTCATCGATACATTGAGTCGGCAATTTAATAATATTTTAAATATTTAATATTTAACCTATAAATAGTATTTATATTTAATGTTACACAGTAAAATTATGAATATTCAAGTATTTTCCTATGAAAAAAAAAATATTTCTACTTTACTTATAATTTTTTAAAAATAACATGATAACTATAATATTATTATTATAGTATTAACTCATAACTAAAATAAAAATAAAACAAAAGTAACAGAACGCAGAATAGAGATTTAAGTATTTAACTGTTCATTTGTTTAAAATATAAAAAAAAATCGTTTATGTTTTGTACATTTATAATATATATTTGTATCTATAATGTGTATTAAAATATTTGTATTTGAATACCTGACCATCATAATTTTACTGTACATACCTTGTTTTAAATAAAAGCTTTGGTTAAAATGTAGATTTATTATATTGCACAATAATATAAATACCTTAATACCTACAATATTTAGATATTTTGGTAACTATAGGTACTACTATTTTAATTTGATACCAAAGTGAATAATAACTATTTTTCAAATTTATAAAACTAAAAAATGTGTTTTAAACAAAAAGAAAAAAAAAGCTGGTAAGTGAGATGATGGTGGTACAAGTTCGTCCTTCGTCTCTTCGGTCCTCGGACAAGATATTGGTGATGAAAGTATTAAGTTTTAAAGAAATGATGACTCATTTCTTTAGTATAAAACGATTCTGAGCAAAGCTTCAGTGTAATATAATATATTATTATTCAAATACTGTTTACGTATTTTACGGTAATTTGTATAATTTTTGGTGAGTTTTTTTTGTAATTAAACCCTCATAAAATATTCAATTAGATATAACTCATTTATACTTCAATAATTTGATAAATAATAATTTACTTAAATGCTTGGAAAAAAAATCTTGAGTCACGATTATTGATATTTTTTCGGTATTGATAGATTAGTATAAGAGTAAACTTGTATTAAAATTTCAGAACTTTCTAACAAATACTCAATATTTCATTAGAAATAAACTTAAAAGAAATCAGACAATATCGTGAAAAATCGTATAATAATTTATTAAAGTGTGTATAAAAAAAAAATCCTGAGTCACAATTTTTGAATTTTTCTTAGAATAATTAGGTAGGTATATGAGTAAGGTCATATTAAATTTTCAGAACTTTTTGTCAAATATTTAAAATTATATTACATAAAAACTTTCCAACAATTTGGTAAATTAAAAGTTCTATATTTAAGTCAAAAGTGCTAAAATTGTTCTGAAAATGTTGTCCAATATAAAAAAGTATGTATTTGATATTGGATAAAATTTTCAAGTTTCTAGCTTCAATACTTTTCGATTTATGACTAAATACCTAAAATCTGAACACTGAAAACTCGTTTACGGCGGATTTTTACTGATTTTACCGTTTTTCGATCGTTATTCTTGATTACTGGAAAAACTTTGGAGATTTAAGAAAAATGACCTCTTTAAAGTACCATCTCAGTTCAATTTCGAATCTAAAGAGTTGCAGGACGTAACTTTTGGACAAGGATTTCTATACAAAAAAGTGGTTACAGAAAAAAATAAAAAATAAAAAATAAACATCATTGTAAATCCATAAGATTCTTCGCTTCACTCAGAATCAAAAAAAATGATATAATGAAGTATATTATAACATGAAAATATTCGAGCGAAGCGAGACAATTTTTATGACCACGAGTTGGCAATTAGTTGGTCTACACCCCCCCCCCCCATGGTTATTTTTTCGGGACGGCCCTGCAGGGGTATTCTGTAACTCGATAAGCTAGCTTAACGACAACTTTCGATTCGTTACGCTAACGAAAATTCTCTTATCGAATATTATCGATAAAAGCGATTCTGTACTACAGATATTCGTTAACCTAACAACTATTTTCGTTAAAACTGTCGATAGTGAAAATAAAATATCGTTAACTTAATACACCCATCAAGACCCCTCGATAATACTTACCGGGGATGGATAAGAGGAAAAACGTCATATTTCGTGTTATCATTGATCTGTTATCGTGCATTCGTAAAATTTTCAAATTTTAATCTTGCGATTTTGGATGTAATAATTATTACTTACCAACTCGTTCTCTCAGATACACGTTATGGCTCTAGAATTTTTAAGGTGGGAACTGATGCTGTTGGAAGAAAGGGTTAGAGAACAAGAACGGCGAATCGAAAGAAGGGTTTTGAGAGATACACAAGATCCTTTTGATCTTCCTCGTGAAGAGTTTGTATTTATGTTTAGGATAAGTCATGAACTAGCATTTGACGTGATAAATGCTATTAGGCCCTTATTACAAGGTCAACGTTCTTCAGGATTATCTCCAGAAGTGCAAGTAAGTTAACTTTGATAAATATTAGCATAAAAGTATTCGATTTTCAAATACAAATATATCTAAAAAGTATTTAAAAAGTATTCTAAATACTATAACTATAGTTATAACTATACTATATAATATTACTCACATAGGTACTTAACAAAACTGCAATGTAGTTACTATTTGTTTCTCTTTTATGTAAATAATGTTTCTGTTCATTAAATATTTGTCTATATTTTTTTACAGTTCCTAGTTACTGTTCATTTTTACGCGCAAGGTAGTTACCAAAGAGGTTTGGGTGGTAATTCTATCCTTAACATAAGCCAGCCATCTGTAAGTCGGTCTATTAGTAGTGTGACAAATGCTATTAACCAGCGTCTTTTGAGACGGTGGGTAAAATTCCCAATGACAGCCATTGAGAGACAAAAAGCTAGGGAAAAATTTGAAGCTGCACCCCAACCTTTTAAAGGCACTTTAGGAGCAATTGATTGTACTCATGTTAATATTCTCGCTCCAAATGTTCACGAAGAGGCATACGTTAATCACCATGGTAATCATTCGCTCAATGTTCAAGCAGTAAGTATTAAAATAATTACCTGTTAGCAGTAAAATAAAAATTGTTTATTTTTATAAAATTTAAAGCTCGTGTTATAAATTTCTTTTATAAGATTGTTGACCCGGATTTGAAAATTTTGAATATAAATGCCAGGTATCCTGGGGCTCGCAACGATTCATATATATGGAGTGTGTCTGCCGTACGAAAGGGAATGGAATTTCATTATAACAATGGTGAACGTTGTACATGGTTAATTGGTAAGTAATTTAGTTAGTTTGTATAACAAAGCACTACCTAGTTAGAAGGTTAAAATAAAGTTATAATCGTAAAATAATTTAATCCATCTCTTTATAAACAAAAAGTAATTAGTTATTTTTGTGGTTTTTTTCACTTCAAAAATCCTTCTTGTTCCACTTAACAAAAAAACTGCCGAGTTCTATCTGGATATTAACCACAGATAATTAATATTAAATTAATAGTATTTTGTGATTGATGCATTTAGTAATATATCTTATTATTAATGTATTTTAATTTTTAATACATATGAACTAATGTGTTTTTAAATGTATATTTTAAAGTATAAAAAAACTAACTTCTACTCTAACTTAAGTTATTTTATTGCTACTGTTGACTTCATTGCTTACCTATGTAATCTTTTTACCTAGGTGATGCTGGATACCCATTAGAGCCATGGCTCATGACACCGTTACCTCATTATCCAGAAGGTACTCGTCAATTTGAATACACTAAATATCTCTGTAAGGCCAGAAATGTGGTAGAACGGTTTTTTGGTGTATTCAAAAGTGTTTGGAGGTGCCTTTCGTATCAAAGAGTACTAATGTATGCTCCTGATAAAGCTGGCAGAATAGTAAATGCTTGTGCCACGCTCCATAATATGAGAATTCATTATAAATTACCTAATTGTGAAGACGATATAGATGTTGAACAAATATGTCAAAATATGGATGATTATCTAGAAAATATACCACACATTGATGAACGAGGTGGTCCAAGAGCAGTGGCTAGGCGGATACAAAAACAAATCCTAGATCAGTTTCATAATTTAAGAGATGGAGAAGATAATAACTAAAAGAGGACATTATAACACTAAAAATGTACAAAGGTTGAAAATAAAATAAATGTAAAAACAAACTCAGTCTTTTAATTTTAAACATAACAATTCTTTTAAGATAAAAAAAAACATATAACTTTAACAATATTTATTTGATATCCTTCATAGTAACTTGGGCTAATTTTATTGAAATGTACAAAGGTTGAAAATAAAATAAATGTTAAAACAAACTCAGTCTTTTAATTTTAAACATAACAATTCTTTTAAGATAAAAAAAAATATATAACTTTAACAATATTTATATGATATCCTTCATAGTAACTTGGGCTAATTTTATTGAAATGTACAAAGGTTGAAAATAAAATAAATGTTAAAACAAACTCAGTCTTTTAATTTTAAACTTAATTATTCTTTAAAGATTAAAAAAAAATATATAACTTTAACAATATTTACATGATATCCTTCATAGTAACTTAGGCTATTTTTTTTCAAGTATTTTTTCATACAATATTAACATCTTCCTTTCATTTTCTGTTCTTTGAACATCATTATCAGCCATTTTTTCAAGAGCCTTTCCAATTACAAATAAAGAATCTGCAATTACTTTAATAGAATCAGCTTGTTTATCTGCAATACCACTGAATGTATTTCTCGCTGTTTGTAGCTGACTTCTTAGATTTTGTTTTACTGTTTCTGGAAGTTTTTAAGACAAAATAAAACAGTTGTACTTATTAATACTACCACTTGCTCTGTTTTAATTTTTATTTTTTATGGGTATCATAAAATTTATATGCCTAGTTAATCAATACACAAACAAAGATAGGGGTGCTTACACCCTAAATTGGCCCCTGACTACAATTATACATTAAAATAACACTGTAACTTACTTGGTCGTTTAGAACTTGTAGAACCCCTTATATTACTTTTATCGGCAGTTTTGTCAATTTGCTGATCTTCAATGGTAGATACCCCAAGTGTTAAATTTTCATTTCTATCAACCAAGCTACAACTAACAGTTTCATATTCAACTTCTTCCAATAATGTTTCAATATCATCACCTACATTGAAAATTAGTATGAGAGATTATAAGAGTATGAGTAAAGAAGAAATGGGTGACAGATCACTATGGTGGTGTTGGTGAAGGGTATAGAATATTGAAGAAGAAATTAGAAGAAGATATAAGCTTAAATAGCATTAATTACAAACCTTGATTACTGTTTTCTTCATCTACTACCAATTTCAAAGGTGCAGGTTCAGTTAGATAAATACTACTATCGCCTGAAGCCATCCTTTGTACATTATTTTCCTAAAAATATAAGATTATACATTTCCAAGACAAACAAAAACTTTTTTTGAGTTGAATATGATTAATATTTTAATATTATTTAATTATTAATATTATTACTATGATTAATTACCAGTTACTTTAACTATTTAAACAGATTGATGACTTGATATGCAAATCTGTTTGTATTAGTAATTAATATTAAAATATGTTATCATTTCAAAAAAAATGTATAACTTCTAATGTATATATTCTTGAAATACCTGTTCTTCAGGCCATGAATCCAGACACAATGTCCCTTCAACATATTCATTTCCTATAATACTTAAAACTTTTTTATCCAAATCTGATAGTTGAGGTGTATCAGTTTTTTTGTTTCCTGTTTGCACCCGTGCACTTCTAAGCGCACTAACTTTTTTTGATGTTTTCGTTTTTTGATCTCTCCAAGACTATTTTTTGAACATAAAATAAAAAATTTAGTATAAGCTTGAGGTGTCTAAAGATTTCAAGTTTATTGATGGTGAAATATTAAATATATGTGATTGTAGCTAGGTAAATTTGGAGTTATTTATCGGATCATCAAATGTTGGTAAAATTGAGCTCCAAACTTGGCTCAAAAGCATACTGTTTAAAAACTTTGGTAGATGAAGTACATGCCATAAACAATATAGCTATCTAAGATAAACATTCAAATCCTACTATTCAGAATATTAAGTGACTTAGTGTTTTTTAAATTACCTACCTATTTAGTGAGTCTATAGATATTTAATTAAAAGGCATATATACATGTAAATAGTAGAGTAATAGTATTGAACTTAAAATTAAATAAAAATATGAATCAATGAAAATCAAATGAAAAATGTTAGTACTATTTATCAAGAATTCTATATTAGACATCTATCGTACGAACCTCTTTCCAAGATTTAATGTTTTTTTCGGACTGCCCGTTACTTCGCATCTCATTTAATTGCCTTACTAATTCTTCCCAAGATCCTTGAAGTGCATCTCTTGCATTCATTTTTAAAAATTTTCCTGATGCTAAATTTGGGTGTTGAATCAAATAGTCCACTAAATATTCAATTTGATTATTATTTCTACGACCTTGTCTCTTTTTTTTAGTGGGAGGTCCACCAATTGACATACTGGTAAAAAAAAGTTATAATAATTTTTGTACATTTAATAACACCAATAATGCATGAGTAAGTTTTTATAATATATAAATATAAATAATACAATATATGTTAATATATCCAAAATGTATAAACCATATAATTTGTAAGAATTAAACAGGACCTATAAACATTTAACTCACTAATTTTATTAATCTTATGTATCAACTATAAAGTTTATATGTGCTAGGTTATATGTTTAATTAAAAAGAGATGAATTGATTAATATTAAATTGGATAATTATGTGTACACTATGGATACTGACATACTGACGTACTGACATACTGTACAAATAAACTTACTTTATTAGGAAACGGTGCCTAAATGTTATTTAACTATATAATATATTTAACTTTATATCTGTTAACTAGGTAACTAATAATATTCTCTTACCTTTCGTTCATCATATTAGTAATGCAGATTTCAGAGTAATTACAGTTGAATGCAGTTATGTACTTTATGAGCTATGAACACCAGTTATTACCAAGAGAAATTACGGCAAGACGGCAAAATAATGAAAATTCAAAAAAAAATAATAATAATAAATCTATATTAAACTTCGTGATAATACAATTTGGTTATCAATAGGATAGTTTTTGATTGGTTAATTTTATAAAACTCTTTGAGTTATTCGATAAGGTTAACGAAATTGTCTGTAGCGTAAAGATTATTTTTGAAACGAAAAATTAGCAATAACTGATATTACAGAATCGTACTATCGTTAAGAAACTTCGATACATAACGCGAAATTCGATAAGCGCTCATTAACGACATTTGTCGATACTAACTTATCGAGTTACAGAATACCGCTGCTGGGCAGAACGTTACACGGCAACTGCGCTTGTCCGACGGTTTCGAACCGACGTTGTGGTAATTATCACACGGATATCGGTCAGCCGACGTAGGCCGTCGACGCGACGAGAACCGAAAACGTACGTCTGGCCGTCGCCAATATTACGTATTATTTTATGATATATTAAACAAAAAGTTATGAAAATTAAAGTCAGTCCGTCTGGCCGTTCTATCCGGCCGATTTCCTTCATTTTTTTTTTTTTTTTTAACGGAGAGTATTTAAACAGATAATATTATGTCATCAATCATTGTTATTACTCAACTCCCACCTTACTCAAGTTACACTCAAACTCGATTCTTCCCTGTGCATTTCTTATGGAACGCATTCACTCTAGCAATTCGAATTCTCATAGCTCCACTTCTAATGAATGGATTTTGATCGTTTTGCTCTCAGAACTGGGGTTGTAAATTTGAAATATTTCACTTGAAAAATTTCAATTGAAATTATGAAACATTTTTTTTTCTTTTAAACGTGTTTATAGATGATTAGAAATAATTTATTGATAATGAATAACTTATCAGTTAAGTGTCATTTATCAACCAAGGTATAAGAATTGAAAACCTTACCTAAATACTTTTAATGGTCAATGGTTATAAATTATAAATCAATAATTATATATTCATATGGTATTTGTATATTGGTATTAATTTTATTATATTTTTGTAATCACTTATCAGTTATCACTTATTAATTGAATCCCCTATTGGCTTTTAAACTTTTTAATAACAATAAACCAACTTTTAAAAATTTTCACTTGGAACCCTATAAAACCCTATAAAATACCGAAAAAACTAAAACACAACAATTGGATTTACATGCGATTTTTTTTCGTTTTGTAGATAATTGTTCGACATTAAACTGGGTACAGTGAAACGTGTAAATTTACATTGAAACATTTGACATAAAATTCCAACATCGCGATGTGCTCATTTGAAACACAACAATCAGTCAAAACGCATAGGTGCATAAATGCACGCGTCTGTTTTTTTTTTTCGTATGGCATGGTAATCCGGGACCCTAGGGTCTACAGTTGGGATGCCGGTTTGACAGAATTTCTATTGGGGCACCCGTAGGTTTCTGCCATGCCCCGGAGTGGGGAGGATGGCAGTCTCTGTCCGAAGACAGTTGTTTCCTATCCAAGTTAGAGAGACTGCCCGAGGCCGGGTTCGAACCCATATCATAAACAGTTTCGACGACAAGATTCTTGTCATATACAATGTTGCCCATGTCTCGATGCAATAACCGGGTATCTCCGGAGATAGCCGGTTCTTGCATCGAAACTGTAAACCAGACATCTCCATTTGTATGATATTAGGCTATCTAATGAACGGAGATAGCTGATTATTGTACCGAAATGTAGACAAAATTGTTTGTTATCAGAAAATGTAAAAACATGCATTTTCAAAAAAAGTGGAGATAGCCGGTTCTTGCACCGGACCCTTCAATTGATATCATACATCAGTATAGTATTTACCAAAGAACAATTCTAAATCTATGGCACTTTTTTACAATATTAAATAACATATTATATTAGATACAAAAGCTCGGTTATATAATAGTTTTTACTTTCAAGTGTGTTTACCATAAATCTCATTACTTTCTCTAAGAAGAGAACGTAAAACAAAAAAATTACATGATATATGATATACTGCACGTTGAATTCTCAAGTCAGAAGTATTAATAATAATAAAGGTGATATAAATAAAGTTTTAAGATTTTTTTTGTTAACAATAATTATATTATTATATTCTGTTGGTTATGTGCTTATTAAACTTTGAAATGCATAAGAAAAAAAATTGTCCTATATTACACAGTTTTAAGGTTGGTAACCCTAAACAGATCACTAAAGCAGTACATATTTAAAAACACATATAAAGTTAAGTGTAAGTTGATGAGATCCAAAAAAAAAAAAACAATTAAATATATGAGGGATCACACGCTTTAAAAAAAAAAAAAATCGGTTCAGTCAACGTCAAAATACATACAACCCTATTTTACACTCAAGTTGAAAGAGCAATGCGATCCGTATGAGGCCTTCTGTCACCTGTGTACACGTAGTCTGTGGAAACAAAATTTGTTCGAAATGGTTTTCATTGCAAAAAGCAAGTCTGTGTCGGGCACACCTGAAAAATCACGTCTGTTAAAACACGATCCGTTCAAACGGTTTATGTAGAGATACTCACCCAGAAATGCGGGAGTCTGAGACATCCTGAAATCGAGACATCCGAAAAAATTCTGAAGAGACATACCTAATAGTGAAAATATGTAATCTTCGTACGCGGTTTTGATAAAAAAAAAAATAAAAGATAAACTTACCGTCAAAACAAAATTTGTTCGAAATGGTTTTTATTGCAAAAAGTCGTTGTCAGGTCCACCTGAAAAATCACGTCTGTTAAAACACGATCCATCCGAACGGTTTACGCGGAGATACTCGCCTCGAAATGCCGGAGTCCGAGAAAATCTAAAAAATTCTAAAGAGACAAACAATATGTAATCTTCGTACGCGGTTTTGAAGTTTTGATAAAAAAATTCACACACACGAATGCGTTGAAAGTCGAAGCACATTATAGCGAATTCGAAAAACAAACGATTTTTTTTTTTATCACTTCAGCGTTATCACGGGGACGATAAACGAAAGAAAAGAGCAAAAAAAAGCAAAAAGTGAGAAACCGACGCCCGGAATCGAAACTGGTCTGCGCCGTTTTACATTGGATACTATTATTTCCTACCTAACGCCTAAACCTACCTAGCCACCTACTCGAGTTGGGAATTACGTTGAAAACTCGAGCTGTTAAACGGTTCGTGATACGACGACGCGTACTATTATCAATACGAGCAAACAAATCGAGAGAGCGGTCGGCGGGAAAGATAAGAGATAAGCCGATCGGTAGGCGAGGGGAGAAAAAAGGCGGAGGGAATTTGGACGAACGCGATTGGAGCCACTATATTCTAACCTAAAAAGATTTTCATCCGGTCGAATCGGGAAAAGGGAACGGAGAAAAATCGGGAAAAAAAGCGAATTGATTATAAAACGTTCCAGAGTATGGGGGAAAAATACGAAATGAGCGTAAAAAGATAAGGGGAATTAAAACGAAAAATCGCGTACCCCCCGTAACTTCCCACTCGTCAAGAATTTTTTTACTATATTAGATAGTTTCTTCTATATGTATATATTTTTTTATAATTTTAGTGAATTTCTAATGTAGAAGCCCGGTCCGGCCCGTAACCCGTACCGTGTTCAAAAAAATGGTCCGGCCCGGCCCGCCTTCGATTTAGGGAAAGTCCGGCCCGGTCCGGACCCGTAACTTTTGTCCTAATATAGTGGTTCGGGCCGTCTTGCTTTTTATAGACTTGATGGCTTGGTGGAGTGGAAGCGCTGTCCATTATCTTATAGGTAATAGGTCTATGGGTTTATAGTACCAACGGGCTACTCCATACCGAAAGAAATTATTATTTTTATTACTGATAATTGATATCCATTTATATAATATTATTATATTATTATTAATATATCCAATTCTAGTACATTGTAATAGTTTAATTTTATTACGATCAAAAGTAATAAATATATATTTGTATTTAATAAAATTGTACCTACTGTTATCTGTTATACCTATTAGATATACATATACCTCATTAGTTATTACCTTACAACCTACACGGCTTCACTCTCGTGAAATGAGTCTTAATACAATGTAACATGCATATTATTATTATTATTATTAAATAATATTAATACGCATGTTTTCGAGAGCCAAGAACGTCTAAAGGTGTAATATGATCACGCACTGGCCAACACACCCGTTAAGGTCTTCCAAAAACGCACAATAATATATTTTATATTATTATCTATCTGACCATAGAATAAGTAATTTTATTGTTATTAAAATCATACCATATTCTGGTAACATGTATAATTATAATCAATTAATAAATTGTTAATAAATAATATTCTATATAATACATAAATTGGTTGTATACGCAAATGTAAATGAATACGTAAATAAAATATATATCTATATTAATATTGTAACACACACAAACACACATATATTCACATACATATTTATATTATATTATTTCACACGTCTCTAATCTTCAAATGTAAACCATTATTAATTGTAAAATACTCATATCCATTATTACATAAATGTATAATGAAATGTAATGTACCTATTAGTTAGAAACATATCATAAGAAATATTAAATAATAACAGGATTTACCGTACAAATTAAATAATAACAAGATTTGCCGTACAAATTAAACAATAACAATATTCGCCCTCATTAACATGACCAGTCTAAACATGCGTACAGCGCATATTTCCACAACAGTCAGCTTTTCTCGGAGTAGGCCATACAAATACGATCATCGTTGTATGGTGAACATACATATCACACAGCAATAACAATCCCACTCACGGGCCCAAGGAGGACTATATAACAACCCCGGATACACACAGAAAAGCAGACGTGTCTAGCCATCAGTACAAGCCCTTCGGAGTTCTGTCTTGATATTGTTATTCGCGACTAAGTTATAACTTGTAATTTTACCTTGTCATTATTGTAAAGTGAACTAAATTAAAAGTGTTTAAACTTATTCAATTGTCTATCGTATTATTCTAACTCATACATCCTCAAGAGTATGATAGGAACCTGTTTTCATTGGGTATCACGTAACAACAAATTGTTCAATGGAATTTTTTGTATATAAATGGTTGCCATGGTAATATTATGTAAAACATATTATTCAATATTCATACAGAGTTAGGAATTTTAATGGGATCAGCAAGTTAGGTATATAAAATAAAATCAATTCTATATAATACCTAGGTAGGCGTAGGGAAAGTGGCGCGCCCATCGCCCAGCACACCAAAAAGTGTGCTGCAATAGCCCCACACTGACTTTAACTAGTCGGTGTGGTCTGGCCCTCCAGGTTGGGGGTTGAGCGTAGGGCTGACAACCCTACCTCATAAAAAAATAGTTGTTAAGAAACAACAACATAATAAGCCTCGGATCAAAGATTTAACGGACATCAACATTGGAACATGGAACGTGCGATCTCTGTATAGGGCTGGAGCTTTGACAACATCCCTATCGTGTCTTGAGCGATATGGGATGGATATAACTGCGGTTCAAGAGGTGAGATGGACAAACTCAGGTAGCTTGAAATCTCAAGGAAATACATTATTATACAGTGGTGGAGATAAACATGAACACGGAGTAGGTTTCGTTATAAGGGATAACATTATGACAAATATAGTGAGGTTCCAACCAATAAGTGATCGGTTATGCTACATAGAACTCAAAAGTAAATGGTACAACATGTTCCTAATTAACTGTTATGCACCGACAGAAGATAAGAGTGATGACATAAAAAACAAATTTTATGAAGACTTAGACCTGGTGTGTGACACACTACCGAGTGATAAACCGAAAATAATATTAGGGGACTTTAATGCGAAGATCGGAAAAGAAAACATGTACAAACCTACAATTGGATCCGAAAGCCTTCATGAAATTACGAACGACAATGGAAACAAACTAATCTCGTTTGCCGCAGCCAAAAATATGATAATAAGTAACACGTACTTCCCTCATAAGAACATACACAAACAAACATGGATATCCCCATGTGGGTTAATAAGAAATCAAATAGATCACATGTTAGTGGACAACCGGATAAAATCATGTGTCAAAGATATAAGAAGTATGAGAGGGAGTAGTGCGATGTCGGACCATTTCCTTGTGAAAGCCAAAATCAAACTCAGAATTTCAACAAAATGGAAAAAAAAGAATAAGTACAGAGAAAAAATTAATAAGGATATGCTGAAGACAACAACAGCTAAAGTGTACCAAGAAAAAATATCGATAGAATTACGAGACATACAAGAAATTGTGAACCCGAATGAAGCCTGGGAAAAAGTAAAGCAAGCAATCAAAATAACAGCAAAGGAAGTACTTGGATATGTACCAAAAAAGACAAAGAAAAGATGGTTTAACGAAGAATGTAAAGCTGCTCAAGAGGAAAAAGACAGAGCAAGAACAAAAGTTCTACAAAACCCTAGTGAAGACAACAAAAGGCTACTAGCACAAAAACAAAGAGATACAAAAAAGGTAATCAGAAGAAATAAGAGATTATGGGAAAAAGAACGGATACACACCATAGAAAACAACAGGAATAACAACTCCAGAATATTTTTCGAAAAAGCAAATGAAGTTAAACGTGGATATCAAACTAGACCAACAGCTATGAAGAAACATGATGGATCCTTGCTAACAGAGAGTAAAGAAATTGCGTGTGAATTTAAATATATGTTCGAAAAATTGTTAAACCAACCAAATGAAAATAACACCATACTTCAATACTCTACTGTAGAACAGATGCTTGAAAAACCATCAGAAGACGAAGTGAAGATGGGACTAGAAATGCTAAAAAACGGTAAAGCGCCGGGAGATGATGAAATAGTATCTGAATGCCTAAAAAAGGGAGGCCCAGGTTTACTGAACCAGCTACACAAACTCATGAACACAATCTGGGAACAAGAGGAGATACCCGAAGCATGGCGTATATCCATCATATGCCCCGTACACAAAAAAGGAGACATCATGGAGTGTGAAAACTATAGAGGGATCTCACTACTTAATACTTCATATAAACTATTGTCCAACATACTACTGAATAGAATTAACCCATATATCAAGGAAATAATTGGAGAATACCAAGCTGGTTTTATGTTAGGAAAATCGACAACAGATCAAATACACATCGTAAAACAAGTTGTTGAAAAGAGTCACGAATACAATAAAGACACATATTTACTATTTGTAGACTTCAAAGCAGCGTATGACTCAATCAACAGAGACCAACTATGGGAAGTCATGGAATCGTTAGGAATACCAACCAAGTTAACCAGATTAATAAAATCGTGTACATTTAATTCAAAAAGTAAAATTAGTTTTGGAGGAGAATTATCAGAGGAGTTTCAGGTAACGACTGGCCTTAGACAAGGTGACGCTTTATCACCTGCACTGTTCAACATCGCCTTAGAGTCAGTCATGAGGACAGTTATATCCCAAGCTAAGGGCATAGAAATAAAAGACAATCAACATCTAACAGCAGTCGCTTACGCGGATGATATAGTACTATTAGCCGAAACAGTTGACGACCTAAAAAACACAACAGATATATTGCTGAAGGAGGGGAATAAAATTGGCCTAAAAATTAATGAGACAAAGACAAAATACATGATAATATCTAGACAAAACCACAGATCGGATTCCTTGAAAATCAATGAATACACGTTTGAAAGGGTGAGACATTTTAAATACTTAGGTGCAGATATTAATGAAGATGCTAATAGCCACGAAGAAGTGAAAAGACGACTAATCGCAGCAAACAGATGCTACTATGGACTATTACCATTGTTCAAATCAAAACTACTATCAAGGAAATCCAAAGTAACATTATATAAAGTTCTAGTCAGACCAATAGCTCTGTATGCAAGTAGTACTTGGGCGACGACAAAGTCAGATGAAAAAAAGTTAGAAGTATTTGAGAGAAAGATATTGAGAAAGATATTTGGCCCAAAGAAAAACAATGAAGGAGAATATGAAATACGTAGCAATAAAAATTTAGAGGAATTATATAACGAACCCAATATTACTGGGATCTTGAAAAGCGCACGAATAGGCTGGGCTGGACATGTATGGAGATCAAAAGGACTAATCGGACAAATAACTACATGGAAACCAAACGCAAAGAGGCCCAGAGGACGGCCTAGACAGAGATGGGCAGATAGAATAAAAGAAGACCTAAAGATGCTGGGAGTAAGGAATGCTGAAGAAACGGCACAAAATAGAGAAGAATGGAGACAATATGTTGTTACGGCAATGGGCCTAAAAGGCCTGTAAAAAGCCGAAGAAGAAGAAGAAGATATAATACCTAGCTGTAATATACCTATATAATATAGCTTATATATATACGTGCAAATGGTATAAATATTTTACTTATATTTACCAGCTAATATAAATTACTAATTAGTAAAAATATAGCTGTATTTTGTATGCTTTATTATAGTATGGTCTAAATAAATATGTACAGTCAATGCATGTAATACCTATATCTATGGCTAAATATTACAAACAATATAAGAAAATTGCTACATGAGAAATCGAGTGTATATACCTATCCAATCTTGTAAAAATTTGAACTTCAAACGGTTAGGTTAGGTTTAATTTGTGCAAAATGCTCTTGGTATAGAGTAGAAATCCAATTATAGAGTACGTGAGGTACATTCCAAAACTGATGACATCATTAATAAGACATGGGTTTCAGGCCAAAGTCAATTTTCGGTTAGTGAATATTAACCTAATACTTAATAATTTAGGATAGGCTCATCCATAGATTAATATTGATCTATGGGTTCACCTAAATGTTTTTAGTAGTTTTAAATATTATTTCTTAGATATGTTACAAAAGGCCTAAATTACGGGAAGGAGCAATACCTGTTGATCGACATTCTAATGTTATGGTATGTATTCTTTTGTTTTACTTTTAAAAAAAAAATAATAATCACAACGAAAATGTGTATAATGTATTATATATATATATATATAAATTATCAGCGTATAATATAATAATAATATATAACTATATTAACGTGCAATCAGGTAATAGATAGCTGGTAGGTATATATATATATATATATATATATATATATATACATAGGCGTGCGCACGGGGGCAGCAGGGGCTGCCCCTGGACTTTCTTTAGGGCTACCGGAGCCAGCAATTGTTATAATATTTCTGTCATAATTTGTGGTTGTGAAAAGAGTTAGTTTTTCTAAACTTAACATTGTAAAAAGCAAACTTGGATCTACCATGACACAGGATAGACTAAATGTGTAATTGTTTCTATTTGTCGAACAAGAATAAACTTCTCCTGTAGAGCGTAGACTAGTTTGTATAAGTTTTTTTGTTAAAATATATATTTTATATTGTTATTAATGTTTGTTTTATCATATTATATAAATTATAAATATTAACTATAGCCTATAGGCTTGTAGAAAAGTACACCTTTAGTGGCTATTAGTACCTTACTGTACAACTTTTTATCCAAAAAAACAAATAATCAAAACCAATACAGTTTTTATTTTGATATCCAATGGTAAAAAAAATAAAACTATGGGCCGGTTTTAATGGTGAATTTGAAAAATGGGCCGAATTAATCTCTTGCTGCCCCTGAAACCGGAGGCTGCGCACGCCTATGTATATATAGTTAAACTGCATTATGTATATTGTAGGTATACAATATACCTACAAACCCTACCTGTATACAGTGTACGATATAGGTAGTATAGTATATAATATATATATATATATATATATATATATATATATATATATATATATATATATATATATTAATAATACTTTAAAGTGTTTTCGTAGCTCAATATAATATTATTATATATTATATTTAATTTATGTACGGGGAGCTGTAATGCAAATCGATAGGTTCTCTCCCCGGTCCTCAATATTACGAAAAAAAAAAAGAGATGCGATATTCATTGTCTCAATATTTTTACTTGGTGTTGCATAAAATATTTTCTTGTACTTTAAATAACCATATTGTCAAAATATCTATCAGAACATATGTTATCAATAACTTTAGATATACATTGTCTCAATATTTTCACTTGATGTTGCTTAAAATATTTTCTAGCTCATCAAGTATATATATTGTTACAATATGTTTTAAAAATAAATTTTTAAATATACCCACACAGCAATGTAATATTATGAATATATTTTAAAATCATTGTTTGTAAAATATTTATATTGATAAAATATTTTCAGAAAGTTACCACAATCTTTAAGAATCTTTTGAAAATATTGTCACATCACTTTTTGGCAGGGAAAAAAATGTTTTGACAATAATGTCCAGACAATATTTTTGATATATCTGAAATGACATATTTTACAAACTATTGATGAAAAATATGTCCATAAAATTGTTTGCCAAATATTGTAATAGCTATACAAACAAAATATTTTCAAAATATAGTTTGTAATATATTTTGTCAATGATTGGTTCAAATATTTTTAAAAATATTAAATCAATTAAATTTCATCAAAATTTCCACTTTAGTTATACACTTGATTAAAACACACTTTTTGAACAATAACATACATGGTATACATATTATAACCTTTTTATTTTATTTGAATATTATAAAATATAATATAATATAAATAATAACAATAAACATAATAATAAGTACCCTATATTGATATAACAAAAATTAAAAAATTAATCTAATAATAGCTTTAATTTAAATTTACACTTAATCTTACACCCCAAATAAGAAAAATATTAAAAATCATTTTAAATATAATTGCTGTGCATTATGTAAATAATAATAAACATAATAATAAGTACCTTTTCTGATATAACAAAAAATAAAAATTAATATAATAATAGTTTTAGTTTAAATCTTATAACCCACATAAGAAAAATATTAAAAATCATTTTAAATACAATTGCTGTGCATTATGTAAATAATAATAAACATAATAATAAGTACCTATTCTGATATAACAAAAATTAAAAATTAATAAAATAATACAGTTTTAGTTAAAATCGTATACACCTTACAAGAAACATATTAATAATAAACACAAATGTTCATTAAGCCTTGTTGGGAACACCATTATCTGGCTCAGCTATAGTATTCTTTTTGGCAATTTTTTTTAATCTTGGAGAAGCTTGGGCCATCCAATTTTTTAGAGGCTTTTCTATTTCTACATCTGTGGCATCTCTAAACTTTTTCATTCTTCTTATTGCTTCTAAAGGTAACAGAAAATCAATATACATGTTTAGAAATTAGTGATATGTTTAATTTGAATTATTGTTACCAAATATTATAGAACACAATTGGAGAGTTGCAAATTTGTTTTTTCCTTTAAATCCAATGAATGAATATTTCATTAATATGTCATCACTGAAATGTTTTTGCATGATTTTACGGACCGTTTCAGCTAAATTAATTCCACACAGACGAGATAATTCAATAACCTATGAAAAACCACAAGTTTCAATTTCTATTTATACCCACTTAGTATTTTAAAAATGTGACAATTATTAAACCAATGTTATGCTTTAAAATTTTAAAAATGTATTTAAATGTATAAATATGTTATAAATAAAACTAGGTTTAATAATTTTCACAATAATAATTTTTAAATGCCATATAGAAAGTCAATAAAGAATTCAATAATAACCACTTTCTTCCTAAAATTAATATCAGTAGAAATCTTCTCTTCCATCAATTCAAAATTGGTTTCATTGTCAATAAATATTATACTATCTTCTTGTGTATCATCTGAAAGATGGGATGTATATGAAATACTATTTAACTTTTCCAAAATATTTTCTTGCATTGATATAATGTGATCTAAGCGATCTTGAGAATTTTTAATTTCGTGCTTCATAACAACTAAATGTCTATCAACCGATTTTTGGAAAACTGAAACACAACAACAAATTCTTATGATGTAAAAAGTATGGTATAAAAGAATAATATCATCTAATAAAGAATACTGTGTCTACATATATACATTTTTTTGGAAATTATTTTACATATCTGGTATTTAACTAAGACCATGGCATTTATGGGATATTAATTATTTATACTGTATATTCATTATAAATTATTTTTATTTTGTTTGAGTACTAACCGACAATTTTTTTATTTTTTTTATCAGAATTTGTACTACAATAAGTATACAAATTGTTTACAATAAATTTGAATTTATAAAATAAAATATATTATCACACAAATTTACCAAATCTTATATACCCATATAATTCAACTGTTAGGAGAGGTATAGCTTGAGGTATAGACTTGAATAAATATAATATCTACTAGTTCAATAAAATTTAAAAACTATACCTTTGAAATCTTTTTGACTGAGAAGATTTTCATTAGATTGTAATCCACTTATATGTCTTCTTTCTTCAATAGCTTGATCTTGTTTGTTTTTTGTTTTAAAAACTTGACTTTGGCTTACGGTTAACTCAATTGGATTTACATCATTAATAAAATCAGAAACATCTTTAGACTCATATGAACTAAGAGTATCAACCAGATCTTGAAATGGTTGATAAGTTTTGTCATCATCTGAGTCATCTATAAGTGATAATGATTCTGAAAAATAAATTATTATTGATCAATTCCATGATGTTAAATTAATAAATATTACCATTACTTTCATAATCATCAAAAGTTGGAGCATGGGTTATTTTAAGAAGATTTTCTACAGATTCTTTTGATTTAGTTCTTTTTGTTTTCTGATGTACATCATCGTTGGAGGATAATTCAGATGTCTCTTGTGCCTTTACAGCTTTAACTTGAGCATCAGTATAACTTACTACAAAATAATATGAGAATAAATGTAATTTTATCATATATTATGTATATTATCACAAGTATTAGTATGGTATGAAGAAAAAATTGTTTCACAAACAAACTAGGTATTACATATAAATTATAATATTATATATTATATAATATTTATTATTAAGTTTAACGGGACAAGCCCTTTACATAGGATATAATACGTAATAATCAAGAACAACCGTACATATACAAAATAATTAATACAGTTTGAAAGGTGAATTATAACAAAAAATTACATAAATATATAAAATAAATAAATTTCAATTTGATAGTAGGTATAAAGCTTTTGTTTTAAAAGATTCACGAGACATAAAAAAGAAATCGACTTCATTACAAATTGAATTACATAATAATAGAGCTCTAGGAAAGAATGAATCTGTACATATTTTTTTTTTATAAAAAGGTACAAAAAATAAACAACAGTTTCTAATCGAATAACTATGAGTACAAATACGAATTTTACTTAATAAATCAGGACAATCAATATAATTATTAAGAAGATCATAAATAAATATGACGTCAGATAACTTACGCCTAACCTCACAAGGCTGAATAAAAATAGAATTAGCTACTAATGAAAATGAATCTCTAGAAATGGGTAAGTTTAAACGAAACGCTATAGACTTAAGGAATTTATACTGAACATTCTCAACCAATTTATCAGTATAATTTTGAGCCCAGATTATTGAACCGAATTCAGTATGTGACCTAACAAGAGAACAATAGAGCATCTTTAATGTAAATACATTTTTAAATTCCTTAGTATTTCGTAAAATAAAACCCAGCATTTTAAAACATTTATTTATAACCATATTTGTATTAATAGTGAAAGAAAAATTATTATTAAAGAGAACTCCCAAGTCTTTAACCATTTCGACTCTATTAATATTAATATTATTAATTTGATAGTTAAAAATTATAGGATATTTTTTTTTAGTGAAAGAGATAGCATTGCATTTATCAATATTAATTGGTGATTGATTTTGTTCACACCAAAAACTAAACTTATTTAAATTAGCTTGAAGATTAAGTGCATCATCTTGGTTTTTAATAGTAGAATAAAATTTGGTGTCATCGGCAAACATTAACACATTGACTGAAGAATCAAGAACAGATGGTAAATCGTTTATAAACAAATTAAATAGTAATGGCCCTAAGTGCGAGCCCTGGGGTACTCCGGAACTTACAAAAATAACCTTAGATAATGAATTAGACAACTTAACTAACTGACATCTATCCGTTAGGTAAGATGTCAACCAATTAAGAAAATTACCATGAAGACCAAATCTTTGTAGCTTAATTATTAGTAAATAATGGTTTACTTTATCGAAGGCTTTACTAAAATCTGTGTAAACTGAATCAATTTGTACGCCATTTTCAACGGAGTTAATTAAATCGGTATGGTAAGTCAACAAATTCGTAGACACAGATTTTTTAAGCCGAAATCCATGTTGGTTAGGACAAATGTAATTAGATAGTAAATTAGATAATTTTTTTGTAATTAAAGACTCAAACAGCTTAGGTATTAAAGATAATTTAGAAATTGGTCTATAGTTAATAACATTATATTTATCACCACTTTTAAAAATAGGGACCACAAACGATTTTTTCCAAACAGTTGGAAAAGACCCAGATGACAAGGATAAGTTAAAAAGATTATGTAAAGGTTCAGTAAGAACATTTTTGCATTCGATTAAAATACTCGGTGGTATTCCGTCAGGACCCGCACTACTAAAAACATTCAGTGAACATAAAGCTTCAAAAATTTCATTCTCAGTTATATACCAAGAGGATATATTTAAATTAGAAATAATATTATCAGCGTCATAGTTGGTAAATACATTACTAAGTGTATCAGACGTTGAGTATACGCTTGAGAAATATTGCGCAAATAATTGAGCAGACTCTTCATAACTACTGGCCGTAATATTATTATATGACATATTTTCGGGAATGGAAGATTTATAAGATTTTAGCTGTTTAATATATTTCCAAAATGGCTTTACATCTGATAGTATTTTATTTTCTAAATTAAGAATAAAATTTGAGCTACAATGCATTGACATAATCTTACAGTTTTTACGTAGTTTGGAAACTCAAGATAATCAGATTAATATCCAATAATGAATATATAATATTTTATATTTACCAATATTTTGTAACAGAGGACGTGCTTTATAAAAACTAAAATCTTCTTTGTTTGGTTTAATACGTTTTTCTATGAATTTTTTATCATTTAGTTTTTTTTTGGGCCATGCACAAAAGCCTATTTTGTACCAAAAATCTGGGACTACATCTACTGTGTGTTCATCTATAAAGTACACTATGGACCACATATTTCTGAAACAAATAACTATGTTAAAAAGTATATTCATATAGTAAGTAACATATACATATGAATAAATACTATATTATATTAATTACTATATATTTACTAATTACTATAAATACTATTATATAGAGACTGTTGCCATTATCAGAAGTATGACACCAAGTGTAAGACTCAGCCTAGATGTATTATATATACATAGTCAAATGGAGTTATATATATAAATAAAACATTATATTTTTTTTAAATACAGAGATAAAACCAAATATTAGACATATTATGCATTATCATACTAAATACAAACCTATAGTGTAATAACCAATGTCAAAAATGAATAATCGAGAGGGCAACTAATTTATCTTCTACATGAAAAATCATTATCTTATTTTTAACTTCGGATATCTTCCAACTCTTAACTTCTTCAGATAAATTACCAACATAAAATAAGTCAAGTTTAGAAGATTTTATAGGACTAATAAACATATCTTCTTTTGTCATAAAAACTTTCCCTTTGAAAACTTGGGTAGTTATAGTTGATTTACAAATATTTGTAATTTTTACAATTTCCCCAAAAATTGACAAAAAATAGCAATCTGGCTCTTTAATAGAATATTTAGGTTTAGGAAGATAATCATGATATTCTAAATGTCCATTGTTGCAATATTCTTCGTATCGCCTTACAACTTGCTGCAAAGGTTTGTCATATTTTCGCACCATTTTTTTTAATTGTTTTATGTAGTTTTCAAATGGAAAAGCGCTACAATTATCAAGTGGACCATGTCTGATATAGTCCTCTGGTAAATGAATTAATCCATGGATATTATGAGAAATAAAATGGCGTCCATAAAGTTCTTCGAATTTCTGAACAAAATATTCAAGAAGTTTTCGAGCATACTCAAGATATTTTTCATAATTAAGACTAAGTAAAATTCTCATGGCAATGCTCAAAGCCATAAAATGCTCATAACAATCACTTGATATAACATTTTTTAAAACTATAGGTCCTGTATATAACAAAAACTGCCTAAATTCTGTCGCTTTCCATCAACCAACTTCCTGAATTGCTCTTGGTTTCCGAGAAAAGTCATTAGTAATACTTGATTTTATTTTAAGAAGTAAATGTGTGATTTGTTTAATTTTCCAACTAGGCAACCGTACATGAAGTGGGCCTTTACTTAGCCACAGTAGTATTAATTTTTTGACAACGCCTAAGCAAACCAAGTACATGTAATCCATCGAAAAGACATTTACCATATCAATATTAGGAATCATTGCAAGACATGATATTGTTGATGAATTATGATGTTCTTCATTTTTCATTGACACATAATCATCATGTCTTCTTATTTCAATATTATTATTATTGCTGTATGGAAAACAAACTCTATTTTTCAGATATTCCCCTTCGATAGTACATCTTGTACAAGAAGACATACCAGAATGACCTTTGACTCTCATGACAAAAGACTTTGCTGGAGCATCACAGCAAATAAACTTTATGGATACTCTTTTAGTAATATTATCAATAACAATCCCATTAGTATTTAATAGAAGAATATCAGAAACTAAAGTTTTTAAAAATTCATTGCTATCATGGGGTTTACTATATCCATGATATATACCAATAGGAAAAATATATGTATTTAAAGATTGAACAATATAACCCAAAATAGGCCAAAATTGACTAGAACTAGATTTCGCTAATGGTAATTTATCAATTCCAATTGCAATATTTATAAGATCTTGGAGAGGAAATAATTTTGAACAACGTTTTATTTGAGTACCTAAACCAAAATGGTAGTAAATACCATTAGGTTCAATTTCTTGGATATTTAAAACTTTACTTGATCCAGAATGAAGTAGTAATGAAGCAGTATTTTGGAAGAAAATAAAGGTTAGCATCATTGATTAAAATATTTAATAGTGTATTACTTGCATTTTGGGAAATATTATAATTTACTATCCATTTACAAATATTCTGTTTCAAATTTTCATTTGTATGTAAATTAGAACTTGAATTAAGAATTGGCTCAGATATATCATTTGATGGATTCAATCTAATTTCATTTTGAAAATACGCTTGACTAGCAGGACTGGACACAACTAATTGTTCAGAATTATACGAATAATTATCCAAAGAATTTAAACTAAATACTTGATTAATTGTATCATGGACATTTTCATTATTAAATATCCTATTATCTGGGCTTTGAAATGAATATTAATTTCAGAATGTGAAGACAATGAATTATCATTATCTAAAGACTCTATAATTGTTAGTTCCTCTTGAATTCTCCTACGCTTAGTTCTATAGCTAGTATGTTTTATCATTTTAATCTGAAAAAACATCAATACTATTGGTTAAATATATAGGTAACAATTAACTAAGCAATAATCATTATGCCCTATTTGTACACACCTGTACAACATAAGTTATAATAGTTATTAAAGTTGATGCATATATACAACAGTATAAAAAAGGTCTCATCAAATTTGTTAATAACGGAAAAGCTTCATCAGCAACAATGAAGTAAGGTATGTCACCAGAATTCTCACTTAAGGGTTCAGCTTTGGGTAAATCAAAATTATTGGTTAAAATTTGTTTGCCCATTTCACTAGATCTAAATACTCCTCCATCACTACATCTACCTGGCATTCCAATGTCAACACTAATAAAATTATAGTTTGTGTCACACAAAGCTAATAAAATAGTACTGTGACTACCTTTATAGTTAAAATTTGTTGAGCCGCTATTAGCAAATGCCTAAAATTGATAAGTAATAGTATACTTAATTACTAAATAAGATAGATAATATATATTATAGATGACAATTCATTTTAAATAATATTTCATACTTCGTGTACAACATGTTTACCATCTAAAGCAGCTACGCAGTGAGGCATTTGCCATTTGGTCTCAAATTCATTTGCCAATATTTTCCATTTAGCCTTGTCAGGATTTAACAACATCTAAAAAAAATACCATGACTTACTAATACTACATAATATATATTATAGGTGTTATAATTGGTAAGTGTCTTACATCATTTTTTAGCGTATCCCATATTACATTGCAACATATCAAAATAACTCCTGAAAAAGTGGACTTTCCAATACGAAAACTATACATAATGTCGGTCATACTTTCACCAGATGCAAGATACCTATCATGAGTTTTAACAAAATTTAAATTTGTAATCATTCATCAATAATTATTCAAAAATGTACCTCAACGTAGCTGCTAACATTTCTCCAACACTGAGTATATCTGGTCTTGAAGGAAATCGTTGTAAGAAAGGGCCAACAAGTACAACCAATTCTTCAAATGTTGTAGGCGACATTCTAACGAAATTAAAGTATAAACCAGAATTGGATAATCTTTGTTCGTGGATCATTGTATTATAATGGCTATGGAGAATTCTTTCGCGTAACAATGGTCGCACATGCCATCTATATAAATATGCCGAAAATATAGGTAGTAATTATATACTATTAACAATTATTTTCAAATTTGACAAAATGTAAATTACCTTCTTTTTTTGTAAAGCTTTTCTTCTTTAGCTAAATACATTAAGCAAGACACAATACATATTTGTCTTCGGTAATTATACTGGTTGTACTCGTTTATATTATGTTCATAAAACTTTCGTTTTACTTGTGGATTCATTTTAATTTTAATTGTGAAAAACTAAATTATATTTACATATCATAATACTAAATAGTAAATACTATAAGCGGGGAAAAAAAATGATAACAAATAACTACAATGGTTAAACGTGGTTGAACTTCGGTATACAGTGCTATTATAAATACACGACACGACGCAATGTTAATAATCACACGACACGATGTAGTGTGAACCCGGCTTCACAACATCACGTCGTATACGCATCATATTTTTATATTTTTCAATACCATTGATTATAGAATAGATAGATAGTCCATGGTATAGAGATATTAGGCTACTAAAATTATGTTTGTTCTAGCTGCCGATAGAATGCGTTGTATAATACAAAAAATAATTATTTTACAATCTGTATAGATAAATACAGAACGAGGGTCGAGTGCTGCCGCACTGGGCGGGGCGGGCCACGGGGTGCTGATAACTCAGTATTGCATTGCGGTCAGAGTTATTTATATACATTTTATTGATATTTATTTCCTAGCACTCGTACCTAATGATTTAATATTTTAAATGTATGATATAATATGAATAACGACCCTCTATTGACAATTTAATAAATTGTAACTGATTTCATTTGACATTTTTCAAAAATAAAAATATATTTCAACATCGTTTAACAATAAGTCACGTACCTATATTATTATAATGTTAAGATGGTATTAACATGTTTAACTATGTATAAACTATAAATAGGTATAATGCATATAAAATAGTAATATATTTCACAAGTACCAAAATAATTATAACTTTGTATTATAGTCAGTGTGGGATCTAGGTATCAGGAGGCCGGGGTGCAACTACTAATTGGTGGCCCCTTAAAAAAAATATTGGTCGATATATCACTTACCTAATTAGAGACGATTACGATTCATGTATATTTATTTTATGCATATTGATACATTAAATGAATAGAAAACACAAAAATGTAATTACCCAAATAAATAAGTAAATCAAAAAATACAACTATTCATACACATTGAATATGATGTAATAATTATAATATCAAGAAATGACAGAAGTATAAAACAGGTTTAAAGTAAATAAAATATAAATAAATAATTAAAATTCAACTCACACTTCCTGAATATGAAATTATTAAGTAAGTAAAATAAAACAATAAAAATATAATTTATACATAAATATAATAAAATACAATGATAATATGGTAAACTTAATTGTCAGTTATATGTCATTTATTTACAAAATTACATATCACAATTTTATAGTAACAACAGTATAAACACAAAGATATGGTTGCAAAAGATTAGCAACCTAAAAAAATAAAACAATACAGGTAAACTTGTAAAAGAAAGAAAATGCTTGACTTCTCAGGCACAGGTAACACCATGATCAGCAGGCTCTGCAAGTTCTATACTCAGTGCATCAGCAAATATATGGATCGATTGAAAAACAGATTAAATCAACTCATAGGTACAATGTCAGAACAAAAAAATAATGGATACATTAATATAAAATTGTTATTATTTAAATATGGTTTAATACTTTAAGTTTTGAAAGTTTTGCTAATTTTGATGTGGATGAAAACATTTTTGTTTTATTAAATATTTTGCATATTAAAAAGTGATCAATTATATACAACTTATGCTCTAAACAGTTTGTCATTGATTCGTTTAGCCATTTTTTAACTGTATTATTATTTTTTACTAGTTCAGTTAATTGTTGTTTAATTTTCTTTTTATGAAAACAGTTTTTATAATTATTTTCAAAAACATTTAAAATTTTATTTATAACATTATTAAAATTATTTGATGGCCTTTAAGCCCACTTGCATCATTTATTGGAGTGTAGTTTTTATTCAGAAGAAGTAATTGTTTTTTATCACATAAATTTTTATTTGTAAACAGTTCATGTTGACAAAAGTTACAATTAAATTTGTTTATACATTTTTAACCCAAATATCCAGCAAAGTATGCAACAGAACAGTCCTCTAAAGTAACATCATTATCAATATTTACATTTTTAATAGAGTCCTCATCAGATGAGAAGAAAAAAGGGATAAATTAGAAATACACTCTGTGTCAGAATAAGAATTTAATGATGAATCATTTGAATTTACTTGATATTGAGGTGTTTTTGGGTCAATTACTATAGGATTATCATCTTCTAAGGTTGCCTCACAATTTGTTCTAGTAGATGTGCATAAAGAAAAAATACAATTACTTTTTACCGAAGTCCTAATCGTTCTGGCTGTTGGATTTTTGTTATAACCACCTTTCTGTCGAAAAATACTAAAAAGATTTCCTAATACATCCTGATTCAAACGGTTGGTCATTAAAAATACTATATCATTAGATTTTTATTCTTCAAAAAATTGCAATACACCATTAATGGTCTGCTTAAAACCTTTACAACAGGGTGGTTATGTTAATTTACCTTTTTTTAATTTATGTAAATCTGTGAAATATTGCGAAGCTTCTAATAAAAAATGTTTTACAGTACCTGAATCAGTTAATGCACAGAGATATGGCTATATAAAGACCGGCTATTTAAACAACCAAATAAATTATTAATGAACTCAATAAAATCTGCAGTGTTTGAAGCAGTGCTATTTAGAAGTTGTCCTGTTTGTATGCAAGTTCGGATTGTTGCTGTCATTGAATTGCTTAGTAATTGTGTAGCTAATATAACACGCATTTTTTGAAAAGAATTTGGATAAATATGAGCATCTGTTATTTTAATGAGAGACCTACTTTTATGATTTTTTATGTCTAACTCATAAGTTTTTTTTATGTCATCAAATGAGATTATATTATCACCTTTAATAAAACAAGCTTCAATTAAATTTTTTCTTACACTTTTAATTAAATGAGGAACGTCAAATATAGAAAATATTTTATTATTATCAACATAAAAATATGGGCTATAATCTGAAATATTTAATGATTTTAAAGTACTTTGATTGTTTGTGCCTTGATCACAAACAACAACTTTTGGACACAATCCTACTTCAAATAATTTTTTAAGAACGTCAATTATTAAATTTTTTAAATTGATTTTGTCAACACCGGAATGAGAAAGAAAATAGGTGACTGGAAATTTCCACGGTGAATAAATAAAATACCTCGAGCCATAAACACTAGAACACAGTTAGCACTTTTCCTTGTCCTGCCATATTGACCTAAGTCTTCAAAACCTTCAATGAAATCAAATTCTTTGGAATATTCTATAAATTCTTTTATATACATCGCATCGAAACAAACAGTGCATACTTTTTCTTTGTAATCAGTTGATTCAAATTTTTTTTTAAGATGACTGAAAAATATTTGATTAAAACCTGCAGGTAAGAATTTTGATTGACCTATCCAATGACGAATTGTTGAAAGTCCTGGTAAATTTATTTTTTGGGAATGTAAAAATTTATATGCACTGGGTGATTCATAATATAAATTTAAAGCTAAATTTTTTTCATTTAATGTCCATGGACGTTATCTATCTTTTAATTGCATAGTCACAATTGCTTTGGAGTTAATTGATGAAAATTTATGTGAATTTATTGAATTTTTTTAATTATTATAGCGATTAAAACATCTACCTCTTTTTTTTAATTTTGAAATATGTGTGATTTTATTATGAATAATTTAATTGTTTTGTTTTAATTTTTGTTTTAAAATTAATTTTCTAGGAATATCTTTTTCTATCAAATCACATTTCTTTTTTAAATTTGAGTCGGGCATTTGTCTGTAATTTTAGTTTTATTAGGAGTAGATAATGATGAAGAGGGTCTAGAAAAAACTAACTCTACCATGTCTGATTTTGTGTGTGTATAAGTATTTACTGGAGTTGAAATTGTAAGACATTCTTACTAGAGAACAAACTTGAGTTTCCTGTAGAGATAAACCAAATATAATAATTGTTTGAAAATAATCATACATATGGAAATTTATTGGTGTAATGACCATACTAACTATACAATGTTTTGATAACTAAGCAAGAAAAAAAAAGTATCTAACTATTATTACTCCAGTGTAATAAATAATACTTTTTTGGTTATGTATTAAAGCATTATAAAAATAATTTTATAAAAATATTTAAAACAAATTTTAAATAGGTATTATTTGTTTTTTATAATTAATTAGTACTTAATATGAACTTAGAGATATAGTTTTTTATATAGATTTACCTAAATTGTTCATTATAGTTACCTACACCAAAACTCCAAAACAAAAAAGCAGTTTATATGTGTTTGATAAATAATATACTAATTACAAAATAAGTTGCTATCCGAAATATTTTACAAAAAACGTATCACTTAATAAAAGGGATTTATAGCTAACTTGGTGACAAATCTGAGTAAACGGTAAAATATAGACGAAATAATGATAATAAAATGATAATCGCTAATTTTATCGATTATAATGGGAATAAATATAATGGTACTTTAATTTTTCATTTTACATGAAAAAGAATTCTATAAATAGAATGACGGTATTTTTCGCCGACCGCGTGATTGCCTTCCCCTACTTCATGACTATCTATGATAGAGGTATCACCACCTTGAATCCCAGCACCCACCGCGTACGTCGTTCATCTACCTACGATAGAGGTACCACCACATTGCATCCTAGCTCCCACCGCGTTCGTCGTTCATCTACCTATGAGAGAGGTACCACCTCCTTGCATCCCAGCGACGCCAGTGCTCCATAGCGGTTGCATCCTACGAGTAGTCGCCAAATATTAACATTGCGTTGACTATCTATCTATTCTATAATCAATGCTAGAACGTAAAGGACGTATTCTGTGCAATGGAAATTCGTTTTAAAATAAAAGCAAAATTGTTATTTGTTTTTTAACCAAAGTATGAATGATTTGGAAGTTTTATTTGATTTTGGACTACAATGACGAAATTGAAATTGATTTTCTTTATTTTGGTTTACCCCGTCAAATATACGCAAGGTCTGATTATTTTTCAACACTAGATGACATTGGTTTTCAAAAGCGATTTAGGCTAACCAAAGAGGCAGTTATGTACATATTAAATTTCATTGAAGCGGATTTGGAGTTTTCATCAGATCTGAATCAATCAGTTACACCCATTAATCAGATCTTAACATTATTGAGGCATCACCCGTATCGGATAATACGCGGTAAACCAACTGTATACCTTACCCTCGTACACTCTAGGTTAATGACTGTCTCTAGAATAAATTCAGATTAGCACTGTTAACCTTTGAGGTACGATGGTGTGCGTTTTAGTCGTTCTCCGTTCGTTTCCTAAATTGGAATGAATATTAGGACGCCACAACCGGAGCACTGTTCAGTTTGTAATAAAAACCTCATTGACTATTAAGGTGTGTGGGTCTGAGCACTGTTCCAATATTAAAGGTAAGAACGAAGAAAGACTTTGAAATAATACTTAACTCGGGTTTTCAGGTCGGAAAAACTTTTATTATATTTTAAAACACAAGTAAAATAATTAGCGAATTCGGATTAAAACATAAAAATAGCCAGTACTATTAGTTTCTATAGGATTGTAAACAATGTAATTTTTTTATCATTATTATTATTTAAATTTATTTTTCACCAATTTTAAGATTTATAAAATATAAATGGTAGATTTACTAATCAATAAATTATTTTATTTATATTTAAAAAAAATATCAAATCTTACCTCAAAGTAAGTGCTAGTTTTTCCTCTGGAGATATTGGCTCAAGTACACGTAATGTCGGTTTTTTCGTTATTTCTTCTTGGACCAAAGATAAGATAAAATTGAATTGATCACGATTTAGACGAAGAAATTCCCGAAATTTTTCATCGTCGTTAATAAGATGTCCACTAATCAAACTTTTAAGGAACCCTTCAGTGGAAAATAAACTTTTGAAAAGTTTTCTTTTTTTTTGTAATTAAGTCCATAAGTAATTCGTTTTCAATTTCTTCATTAAGAAGCAACAATTCGCAAATAGTATTATTATTATTATTAATGATACTGTTCAAAATAAAATGTTGATTAATTTTGAAAAATCAAAAAATCAGATCTGGAAACTACGTGTGGAAGAGACAACGGTCGCAGTAGTACTCAAAGAACGGGATAAAATAATAAAATTTGTAGCGTCTGACGCTACAGGGAAAACAGGGTAAACGCCGCGTCTAGACGCTGCAGGGAAACCGTTACTTTATGCCCGGTGCACACCAATGCAGTGAAGCGGCGGCGCGTTTACGGCGCACTGCATGCACGCCGCACAAACCAGTCATTGGCAGTGTTTTTTTGCAGTGCGCGTGCGGTGAAAATATTATTATTTATTCATACATACGTAAAATATATTATTTAAGTAAAAGTATTTAAATCAATAATATAGACGAGCAAGACACTATTCAACTAGTGCAAGAAATTGAAAAATATACATGTTTGTATGATTACAATAAAATCATATAGCAACGATAGGGCAAAGACGGCAGCATGGAATGAGGTTTCAAAAACAGTTAGTGCATCAGGTAATGATTACAATATATACGTCATTCAAAATAACCTTGCCCACTTTCGCGCATGCAACTGAGCCGGCGGCAGTCGTCAGACCCCCTCGGCGGCATATAAGCAAACCGTACATTGCTAGAGACCCATAGAAAATCGAGAGCTCTCATTGGCTAATCCTAATGAGATAACAATTTTGCTATCATTTATCTGTTATCATTTACCAAATTATAATAAGCATATGCTTATGTTTTCATTTATTTGAGTTATTTGACAATCTTTGTCCTTTGATTTAAAATACTCTTTCATTGTTCAAAAGAAATATGACAACTAATCTTTTTTCTATGGATGACAAGAACAACAATTTAAATGTTTGTAGTGTTTAATATTAATTTAGAAATAAGTGTTATTCATATCAACTAATATAATTTTGTATTATTGATCAGTTTGTTAAAACAAATAAAATAGTAAGTTGAATAATGATAAAATATTTGTCATATAAAAAAAAAACAAGTATATAATTTTGTATAACTGGTTAGTTTAGAAAAAAAAAATTATAATATTTAATTATTTGTCATGTTCAATCCTTAGTTATGTTTTTTTTTCACTATAGTCTTTTCTCCTAATGGAGGTCGGTTAGGAAATTGAACGCGCCGCATGACAAAAGGTAGATCGTCTTCCCCGCTGGACGTGAGCGGTATGGCCGGAACGATTACCTCGTCTTGCGCATCGCCTGTACCAGACAACAACCTCGCTTTGAAGTTGTGTCGCCGCAACTGGGTGACCACCAACCTCGTACCGTTACAGAGTCGCCTCTTGGGATCGAGGTTCCGGAGCAACATTACGACGGCGCCGACTTTTAAGACCAACTTGTACGGTGGAAGACCGTCCGGTTCCAGACTGTTGAGAAACTCTGTCGGATAATTGGCCACTTCGTCAGGATCGTCGACCACCACGGTATCAATGGCGGTGTAGACCCTGGCGTCACCTACGACCCGCGCGTTCAGCACGTCGCGATTGACCTGTCTGCAATGTTCGTTCCTAGGACAAAGAATGATTCTCCGAGCAAAGTCGTCGACGTTAGCCAACGACATTCGCCGCGGATAAACGAAATTCACCAGATCCGGTACGTTACAAACCATTTCCGGAGGAATGGATACGGTGTCCGGAACACCGTCGACCTGTGGCAGTTCGCCGTTACCGAGTTTGAGTAGCCAGGCGGCAAAGTCAGCGTCACCGTCGGCCCGCATGTTTCGCGTGAGACTGAATCGCTCCATAAGCCGCCATGTATGGGTGTACTTGATCGACGATCTGACAACGTCGCTCCTCGTTCCTCGGCGGACGACCGGCAATATCTGCCGGAAATCACCTGCGAACAAAAAGGGTTTACCGCCGAACGGTAAGTCCGATCCCATAATGTCTCGTAGCAACCGATCGACTACGGAGAGTTGCATTCCCGGCGACATTGGCGCTTCGTCCCAGACTATGAGTGCCGCGTCCCGTATTCTCTGCGCGCGGTTAGACTGCATGGTGATGGACGACGCCGAATCGTCGGTCAGCGTCCCGAACGGCAATCCGAAAGTCGAGTGCACCGTCATTCCGCCGTCCATGAGCATCGCCGCGATTCCTGTAAAAGCCACGGACAACAACGACATACCTCTGTTGCGAAGAGACCATATCAGGCAACCATACAGCGTCGTTTTTCCCGTACCGCCCGGTCCGTCGACGTAGAACAGTTTCGGGGCGTTCCGGCGGTCGTCGACGGCCGACATTACACGATCGAACGCCGTTCGCTGTTCTCCGTTGAGCGAGTCCAACTGTCGAACCCAACGTACTGCAGCATCCACACAGTCGAACACGCCATGGTCCGGTTCGGTTTCGAGCAGCGTGACATCCGGCAACGGCAGGCCGAAATCGGTTAATGGAGTAGTCGTTTACTACCTTTAGTAACTTTTGCAGACCCCCTTGCGATTGATGTTGGTTGAACTTTGATCATAGTTAATATATCATAAATGATCTTGATCATAAATAAAATAGTATTTGATAATATGAATTTGAAAGGAATAAAGGATACGCCTTAATTTTTTTACCCAGTTTCATTGAAAACATCATAAGAAAAAAATCGATTTTTAAATCGGTCGATTTTTTAATTTCGATTTAAATCGATTCACCGACGTGAATCGCCCATCACTACATAACAGATTAACAGAATCTGATAAATGATAACAGATAATTGATAGCAAAATTGTTATCTCATTAGGGTTAGAGCCAATGAGAGCTCTCGATTTTCTATGGGTCTCTAGCAATGTACGGTTTGCTTATATGCCCCTCGGCGAGAGTCAGGTGCATTGTGATTGGTCATTAGTTGTCGGCCGCTATCGTTACGCGTCGCTATCGACAACCGCCGCCGTGTATACAGAGCATCATAATTACACGATCGTAATAATTAATAATGTTATAATCTATACTTTTTTTTCTTTACTGTTTTTTTACCATATTGTTCTGCACCAAACACAATGCCCACGTTGTATACAATTATTGTATTGGTTTCATAACATTAGTATTTTTTATAAGGGCGGGTTGTTAGCCGCCCTTATAAAAATAATATTATAATATTATAGATAAAAAAAAATAATATAATTAATATAATAATATTCAATAATAATTTGTATACAATTATTATTGAAACCAAAAAGGTATCAATGTACAGAGGCGGCTTGTAAGCACCTTCTACCGGGGCGGTGCCTTCTACCTGGGTCAGTACCACGGTTATCTACACAGGTTGGCGCACGGCGTGTTATCGCTGGTCGATGTGGCGAACGCAGTGAACTATTAGCGCTAGTAGTCAGTGGGCCTACATTTACATTCGTATGTACTGGGAAATCGAAGATTTTTTATTCAAATTCGTTATTATCGTCCTAATGACTAAAATTACGAATTAAAAACATTCCACAATTATTGTAAACCGTGAAAAGGTGATTATGACTGACATCAGCAAATAATAATCAAAATTAATTGGTAAAAATATTTTTAATGATAAAATTAACATAAAATATATATACCTAAATAATGTTTGATTTAGTTAACTAAGGCAGTGTTTATTATAAAAAAATGCATACATTGGTATCTCTTATTTATTTTATAGTGTTTGTTATTATTTGTTAAATTAATTAATTAATTAAATCACGTGTATTATGTACTGTTACTCCCTACACCACCACAAGCTTAGCTTAAAGGTGTAGGTATTTTTTATTATTTCTTTAAATTCTTTGTATTGTGTTTTTCAAATAATGAAAAAAAAATTATAAATTCAATTCAATTCAAATAATTAATGACTACAAGTCTTTCTTACTCGGTTATAATTTATTTTATTTATAAAATATCTGTAAAATAAAATACCGAATAAACATAATATGTTATTATTAATTTGTTTATTACTTATTCTTTATGTAATAAAACCTATTTAGTAGTTGGTTAATACTTAATATGATGTTAGTAGAAAGTTTTCCTTCATACTTATTGACCAAGATATAATGATTTATGTTAAAACCCAATAATTAAAATTGTAAAAATACCTAACAGCAATATAATGTTTGGAACAAGGTATTGTCGTTTACAACAAAGTTTTTCCTTGGAATAGCTTTTTGCCATTTTTGCCGCAAACCAGTATCTTATGGTGCTGAAAACTGTGACACCTTTTTTGTGTTGCTTTTGTAGCCTGAAGTACATCAAACTATACAACACTAAGCCACCATCGCAATAAAACTACCTACTACCAATTATGTAATGACAACAATACAAAATAATGTCGAAATTCGAAAATTATTTTGTTCTTTGTCATGCATTAAGAATGTACTCATGTTATCTCTAGGTTAGGTGTCGGTTGTGTTCTTATCACCTTTTCACGGTCTACAATAATTGTGGAATGTTTTTAATTCGTAATTTTAGTCGTTTGGGTGATATAACGAATTTGAATAAAAAATCTTCGATTTCCCAGTATATATAAATGTAAACGTAGGCCCACTGACTACTAGCGCTAATAGTTCACTACGGTCACCGCATAGACCACCCGTAGATAACCGTGGTCAGTACTCAGTAGTTTGGTTAAATGAAACTTAAAAGAATTTAATAGTAATATATTATAGGTAATAAATGTTGAGAAATGAGAACCGTATCTTATTCTTATATTCCGTTTTAAAACAATGCCAATGTAATAGGTACTATCATTGATTATAAATACTATAGATTGCTCACTGCAATATAAAATACGCTGCGCGAAAATTATTTCCGATAGAGCGCGGTAAGGTATTATTTTCGTCTACAATAAAATTAATTCTAATCGCCGGCCGCATCGTCAACCGTCGTCACATGTTGATCCGTAACGACCGTAACCGAGTGAGTCGAGTTACCCGCACTTCCGCGTCGAACAACTATTTGCGTTTTGCGGGTTTGCGCAACGCAGCTTGCGCCTCGTATTCCACCGTCCACCGTTCACGCGCGGCAAAACTCGAGTCCAAAAAAATTATTAACATCTTCGATCGCTAGCAACAGTAGTAACATGGTCGAAACTAGATTATCATTTTTGGAGGGATAAAATACTTATTGGTACATACCGTGTGTCCGCGGAAACAGGGTACACTTTACCACTCATTACCCTGTACATATTTTTCAATTCTGTTTTCGGTACATTAAATTAGACTATTGGATCTTTAATTTCGATGACTTACAATTTTTTTTACTCACGTATTTTGCGCATGCGCAACACAACTTCACTTTTTTTAAATGGCAACCCCTATTTTGAATATCATTTTCGGATTAATGGATTTTTTTTAAGTAATTTTGATCTAACAACTACTAATCTCAATCCAATATTGACCGAATGAGAGCGATTTAAAATTTAAAAAAAAACATTTAAAACAATTATTTTGTTAACATTTATTTTTTACTTTTAATTTTATTATTTTAAACTCTACTACAAATTTTTTATTTACAATTCAATTTACAAAAATCACTAACATAAGTTACCTACTCGATAAATTGTTCGAAAGTCCCTCCATTATTTAAAACGCATGCTTCAAATCGACGTAATTATACATTCATAAACATATGAATATCTACCTATTTTATTTTTAGTTGTATTTATTTTTTTCATAATTTAAGAGTATTGGTCATTAAAGGTATTTTCGTAATCTACCCATGCCTATTAAAATGAGTTTCAAATAATAAAATTAAAATTAAAAAATAAATGTTAACAAAATAATTTTTTTAAATGTTTTTTTTTTAATTTTAAATCACTCTCATTCGGTCAATATTGGATTGAGAGTAGTAGTTGTCAGGTCAAAATTACTTTAAAAAAATCCATTAATCCGAAAATGATATTCAAAATAGGGGTTGCCATTTAAAAAAAGTGAAGTTGTGTTGCGCATGCGCAAAATACGTGAGTAAAAAAAATTGTAAGTCATTGAAATTAAAGACCCAATAGTCTAATTTAATGTCCCGAAAACAGAATTGAAAAATATGTACAGGGTAATGAGTAATAAAGTGTACCCTGTTTCCGCGGACACACGGTATATTAAGAGTCCCCACTCTTCCAATATACCAACCTCATTATTTTAAATACAATACAATATTGTTTTTATTTATAAGCTTTTTTTTTCATTTTATAATGAACTATAAACACAAATATTAGGATAACACCATTTTAATCGATGGTTTCATCGAAGAAACGGTGGTCAGAAATCGAAAACATAACAATTGGTCTATAAATATTGCAATATATTTAAAAAAATCTACAACACGCAATTTTGTAATACCACATGACATTTTAAAAAGTGCAAAATAAATAAATAAAAACTGATGGTTTTTAAAATGTTTCAACTCAAAATAAATTTTACTGTTTTGTATATGTTAAAAAAATCTTATTTAAATAAAATAATATCGGTATGAAGATTAAAAAAATAATAAAGAAAATAACACAAAGAAAAAAATGTAAAATAATAATAATAATATAATATTATAATTAATTAAAAAAAAAAACAAAATAATAACTTATGCAATGAATATTATACTATTTATAAATATTTATCTACATTAATGAAATATATTTATTAATAATGTTTAAACACTTTAAGTTTTGTAATTTGCTGGACAGCCTTAAGCTGATTACACACTATGCGATTCGAACGCACGTCTACGTGCGTTTCGAACGTCGCGATTTTAAGACGCGAACGCACACTCCTTACACATTAGACGCGTGTTGACGCGTTTTTCGGTGCGTTTCTCAAAAATAAAAAGCGCGGCAAATGTTATTTGTACTTTGTTGTATACTAGTTTAGTACTGCTGTTACCTCCCATCGTGGATGACGTCTGCTGTTCAATTCGTATACTATTTTATTGTACTTCGTTGTATATTATCGTACTTCGTTGTATTTCGTTTCGTCTATTTTTTTTTAGAAGCTCTGGCCACCTTGGTCCAACTGACATGTTTGGCAATCTTATCATGGTATAACTTATTTTCTATAAATTGAATATGTAATATTATGATGAATGACGTTTTATGTAGGTATAATATTACACGGTATACATACTCAGAATAACTAAGTTAGTCAAATTCTAAATTCAAATTAATAAATATGATAATGAAAAGAACTTACCTATATTCTATATAGATTCTTCCTTCGATACCTCATTAATAAATGATTCGTTGTCAAACATATTTGACAATTTTCAAATACGTAGCTGGTAACAACTGTATATTACGAACTTCGTAAACTACAAGAATACGACAACTGTCGACTGTCGCAAACAAATTATGAATGAACGTAAATAAACGCAGGGCAATCGCAGCGTTTAAATCGTCCGTGTGTATTGAAACGCCGAAAATGCATTGGAAATACATTGGGAAAATAATGTTTAATTATAGCGGCAAATCGCGACCGAACGCACAAAATTAAACATGAGCGTTTCGGTGCGTTCGAACGCAACCGGACGCAACCGAACGCGCGTTTCATTTACGTGTGTGAATAAACCCATATAAAAGTACATGTTTAATTTTGAGCGATTAATCGCGACGTTCGAAACGCACGTAGACGTGCGTTCGAATCGCATAGTGTGTAATCAGCTTTATTGTGTAACTCTGTGTTAGTCCATTTACACTCTTTAAATATTCTTGTTCTGAATAATAATTCAAGTATATATAAATAATGTAGTTTACACGGTGACACATTTAATTTAAAAATGTGTTTATTAATTTTTCTTTTAGATATTTCTAAAAGCTTAAAAACTATTTGTTTTTCGTGTTTTATTTTTTCAAATTCTTCTTTAAAAATATTAAGGCATGTATTTGTGATCTTAACAAGGATATTTGATGGAGCTTTTAATCCCTGTGTTGATTGTTCATTTACATTAAACGTCTTGTATGTTAATAATAATTGTGATTTATCGGTTAGATCTATAGATGTAATGAGATTTTTTTTACATTCTTCACAGTTAAAATTGTTTAAACATTTGTACGCCAAGTATCCTGCAAAATAACTAACAGCACAATTTTCTAATGATGTTTTATTATTTGTCGTGTTAATTACTATAGAATCAGAACTAGAGTCAGTATCACAATCGCCTATTAAATTATATTCATCACTTAAATTTTCTTCTTGAATTTCTTCAGAATATGGAGGTTTGTTAATTTGCACATCATTTAAAGTTTCCACATTAAAAAATTCATCACCGTCTTCTTCACAATTAGAACTTTCAGAACATTTCATTAAACTGTAAGAACAAATTGCACTAAAACAGCAACGGAATGTTCGCGCAGTTGGATTCTTATTATACCCGTTTTTCTGTCGCATTATGGAAAACATATTTTCTAACGGATCTTGTGTTAATTTGGTAGTCATTAAAAAATATTCTTTATTTGATAAATGTGCATTCATTAATGTTTTTTCTGATTCGTAAAGACCAATAATAGCTGTTAATGTCCATCTAAGTCCAATAAAACACGGGGGTGTAATTGAATTATTATTTTTTAAATTTATTTTTACAGCATTTTCGAAAAGTGCACAAAAGTTTTTTAAATTTTGAAGGACTTGAGGATTTCGTTCGCTTAAAGGACGTCTATTCCGATTTGCGTCATACAAGTTTTTGCTAGTTGCAGAATCAAACACATCATTAATTTTTTCAATAAAATTTGCTGTGTCTAGTGCGGTATTGGTTTTTAATTCACCTGTAGCAATGCACGTTTTAATAGTAGCTGCAACAGATCTGCTGAGTATTTGTATTGCCAACTTACACGACATTTTTTGAAAAGCGTTTGAGGCAATGTGAGCTGGTGTAATTTTGCACATTGCTCGTGCAGTTTTACTTTTTATGTCCATTTCATAAGCTCTTTTAATATCACTAAATGAAATTAATTTATTTTCAATTTTTATATTTCCATCTAACAAATTATTTCGTATGCTTTTAATCAAATGAGGCATATCGTAAATTAAAAATAATTTTTGACCATTTATGTCTACTGATGGGTTATTGTACGTTGCACCGAGTAATGAAAACATTCTTCTGTTTTGTGATCCCTGATCGTATACTATAGCAGAAGGTATTAAACCAAGTTCTAATAATTTTAATACACATTCATTAAGTATGTTAACTAAATTATCACCTTTTATTCCATTACCTGTAAAAAAATATGAGAATGGAAATTTCCAATTGACGTACAAACCACGGATCATTATAACGAGTGCATAGGAACCAATTTTGTTAGTTCGTCCTGAAGTTCCAAGATCTTCATATCCCTCTATTACGTCTAAAGCTTTGTTATATTCTATCGCTTTCTTAATTGAAATCTCATCTAATAAAATTATAACTTTTTTTTCTTGAAAACTCATACAATAAACTTTAAGTTTAATTTGTTCCATGTACCGTGGTGGAAATCCAGTTGAATAATTGATCGAATTTAGCCAACGACGTACCGTACTTTCGCCAGGTAAAATAATTTTATTTTTACGCATAAATTTATATGTTGATGGCGATTTGTAATAAAGAGATAAAGATAATTTTTTTTCTTCACTAGTCCATTGCTTACGCGATTTGTGGTTAATTTGCAGTGTTACTAAACTTTTTGAACTTATTGATGGAAATTAAATTGATTGTAAAAATTGTTTTATATTATTTTTTGGTTTTTTTTCATATGGTTTAAATTTATGTTTCACAAAACTAATTGTTGCTCTTTTTTTATTTAATAGCTTTTGCAATCGTATGCATCGGTGTTTTAATCGTTCATTTTTTAATTGTAGTTTTGAAATAGAATTGAAAGATGTATCATTAATTTTTTCTGAACTTGATGGCAATTCAGATAATTCAGAAATATATTTTCGTGTGTTTGGTGTAATAGAAAGCGATGGACTAAACATGGATGTTCCTGCGTCGTTTAAGTTAAAACTATTCGCCATGGTACTTATTTTCAGGAGTTATCACTTTTAAAACTTCAGGTGATTTAGAATCTATAAAATTCATATTTAACATCAGTTACTAAATTATAATTTTGCAGTACGATTTTATAGTAAATAATTACTGAGTCAATAAATCTAAATTAATGTATGCCTATATAGGCTATATAAAACTAAAAAATAATACAATTTTAAAATGCTATAACTAACTCAAAAAGAGTTGAAATATTTTTAAAATTATACCATACCTATATAGAAAATACAAATATAAATATTTGGGGAAAATTTAAATAATCTACGGTTATTCGTTTTTTAATTATGATATAAAATAAGGTCGTTAGTTTACGTATACATACAATATCATAGTTATCTAACTATATTTATAAAAATAATTATTAAAAAAAAGTATGGCGTAAACTCTAACAAAAAAATTATGATTGTCTGGAATTAGCATTTAGGCAAAATCACGAAAATTTGCAAATTATTTTGTAGTATAAAATATACCTGATGTATTTATAATCAATGGTGGTAGGTATACATAGGTAAAGGTTGCATCCAAAAACCGCACAATTTTGATTTTGACCCTAAAAAGGTCGATAGCCAAAAACCGCACAGCTTATCGGTCAATTACCGCACATTTATAGTGGGTTAAAACCGCACACTATTTTTAGTGAAAATAGTGAAAATATAAGATGATGATAGTGTCATCTATGATATCTACCAGTACCATAAGGGAATTCAAAATATAATCCGTCCAATTGAAAAACAAAAACAAGTTAGTAAATATGTACATAATAATAATATTTTTGATTTTTAATTAAATTATATTTATTTTTAGGAGCATTTGTTTATTTGTTGGGAAGAATTTTTACGTGACGGAAATCGACTAAAGTTTTTAAAAAACGTCGGCAGTTGGTTTCAACCAATCAAACTTTGAGAGTTTTAAATTTTTTTTAAATTAATATTTAAAATTTTTCTTAAATTAATATTTAAAATTTTTTTGAAATTAATATTTCAAATTTTTTAAATACCTATACATTTTTAGTTTTAGATTTTTTTTTTTTAATAAATATTTTAAATTATTGAATTTATGCATTTTTGAGTGGACATTAATTAACATTATAGGTATTTTTTGTTTATCGACATTTTTGGGGTTAAAATCATAACTGTGCGGTTTTTGGATACGACAATTTTTAAAATTGTGCGGTTTTAACCTATTAAATGTGTGCGGTTTTAACCTACCAAAAGTGTGCGGTTTTGTCCTGTATTTTATCAAAAGTGTGCGGTTTTTGGAGTCAACGTAGGTAAATATGATATCAGTATACTCAGTTGTACTCATTTGCATAATAATATACTGACATAACGTTATGAAAAACATTAAAGAATTAAAGAAAATCATACATTGATGTATAATAATACAAATATACATTTTTAACAATATATTAGAAGTCTTTTATCAAATTTTGAAGCTTTTTTATCCAACAAATAAAATGTTATTGTCATTTATAAAAAAAAAAAAACTAAAAAAGATTGAAAATTTCAAATGTCTATAAATAACTTGAAAAGATTTGAAATTTTTTGAAAATTTGATCATGTATAGAAAATGCCTGTATAAACATTCTGTGAAAATTTCATGTTTCTACGGTAATTAGTTTTAGAGTTACACCAATATCTATATTAATATTGTAGACTGTAGGTATATTTCTTGTAAAAATTAAAAAAATAATAACTGTTATAATATAGGTGTATAAAAAATGCTTATCCAAACATTTAGTAAAACTTGAAAATTTAAAACGGCCTTGTTTTAAAGTTACTAGTTACACAAAAAAAAATAAAAATAAAACTATATAAACTTATCTTAATTATGTTTGAACCAACATTTTCAAGTGTTTCGATAACTATTAAAAATATAAAATTTCTTAGGTATACGATCTTTATTTATAAGCATTAAAAGTTAAGAAATTTTAGGTAGATAAATGTATAATAACTATTATAGTATCTATATAGTACCTGATGAATCGAAATCCAGTATGCGTCCTTTGATTTCCGTCGGTTTCATCCTTTTAATAGGTGTTTCAAAGTTTGCGTTTTGAATATTGTCACATTTTAGAGAACCTTTTTGGAACATGTTTTCAATAATTTTAAGTTACAAACCAATAAGGTTATGAAAAGTATAATCATTTATTAAACTACTAGTGTCTAGTACCTATTTATAATCAATGGTATAATTTAAGCTTACATTTATTTGAATTTCCGGAGTTATTCATAGCAAATTTGATTGGTGTAGCATTCGGAATTAGTTTTCGTATTTTTTGATTTGGATGCATAAACATATTTTTATCAAAGTGGTCACTACAGATATATCTCTTGCGGAGTATTTTTGGGCTTAAATTGTCTAAAGCCATATTTCCTAAATTAAAAATTATGTTTTAAAATTTAGTTTTATGTCCTATAGGTACTTACTTAAAATGTGTAGTTGGTATTTTTAACTTACAAATGTAAATTTCAATTACTTTTGTAGAATATAAATATAATAAATTAATAACTTACCCGAATGGATAATCCAAGTTTTCATAGAGTGTTCATCGCTTGGAAAAGTATGAAAACTTAAGTCCGGGTTATTTCTTTTTGATTTGCCACAGTTAAAATACTGACACTTTTGACCAGACATGATTATTTTAATCGTAAAATAAGGAATACAAATTTAACAACAATTATTTGAATGACGAATACGGCGACTAATGTTCACGATAAAGTCTCATTGACGACTTACTACTTACTAATCCAATATTTGTACTATTGTTTTGCTTTAATATACAAATAGTAATAATAATAATAATAACTAATAACTAATAATAAAATTGAATGAATGGGAATATGAAAATAAAAATACCATGTAAATGGGTACTGTCATTGGTTATAAAAACTATAAATAGTACCTAAATACTCTTACATTCTTACTATAATACTTTATAAATTTATAATCAATGGTACCGTTTACTTATGATTGGCCTGCATTCTTGTAATGTCGAAAAAAAATGAAATAATTTGTATACATAATAAAAAAGAGTATAATTAAATTTTTTTAAATAATTATTTTCTATTTAAAAAGTTTAAATATGTACAATTTGTTACGTATATCATTAAAACGACGCTGGTTTTTACTATTTTCGTTACCTATTTAATCTAAAATTGACAATAGCAATGAGTCTTTTAGCTCGGAAAAAATGTTCCACCAAAAGTACGGTTTTAGCATTTGACATTTTTACATGTTAACAAATGTAAATTGTTTAAAACGCTCCAAAAACAAAGTGTGGAGCTAGTTTGTTTACGTGCGTTAATATCGAAATGCATTAGGTAGGGCCATATGTAGTTGTAATGTTGTAAACTGTAAGTAGTATACATATGAGTATGTAGTAATAACAATTTCATATACATTTATTTTCTGGTCCGATTTTATCGTAATGCAGTATTTTAATACCATTAGGTTGTATTTTAATTAAAATTATCTGTATTGTATGAAAAACTTCTTAAAAAAATTTTTTTAGGAACTTATAAAATCTGTACTTCCAAATGTTGTGCCATTAGCGAACTTATGTCGCAGGCTCAAACCCTATTGGCCTTTTGCTAGGAGTCTATAGGACCTAATACTATGCGGCCTTAATCCCATATTAAATTTGGTTTTTTGCTAAGCGCGTGTGCGTTGTTTAAACTAAATTTAAATAATAAATGATTATTGATTGATTGAATGATGCGAGTATGTGACGACTGACGATGCATATTAGTCCCAAATCCCAATCATAGACAAGTATACAAATATAGTGAAATCCCAGTGTCCCGGCATATTCCCGACATACGAGTATAAATTTATTGATGAGCCGTCAGCTGACGTACGACCGCAACGGCGCCGCGCGACGGACTCGACAGTCGACACTAGCTATTACAACGTAGGGATGTGTAGTTCATGAACTAGTCGACTCAATGAGTCGACTCTTTGAAATGAACTGTACGAGTCGAATCAGTGTTTCAAGATTCGGCGACTCAGTGACTCAGTTCAACCAACAATTTCAATTCAATTCACGAATCACTAACCAGTTACCGTTTATCGCACACTGCACTACTATCATAGCTATCAGTCGCAACTCGCAGCTGAGTTGTTCATACACGACTCTCGACTCTCTTGATAACAGATTACAGAATACAGAGTATTGCGAGTCCAAACGCCAATTAATGTAATACTGATAAACAATTAACAAATAACAACAGTTCTCTTTAAATTTGGTTACCGTAAACTTTTACTATCATGAATAACTTTTTAATTTATATTTAATAATGATTATAACAAGCAGTTAGCAAATGTTCTAAATAACTTTTATTTTAAATTGAAATCTACACAAGAAGACCCAATAAAATGCTTAATAACTAATAAGTAGGTACTGTGTCGTGTGTACAACTATGTTCATTGTTCAAGAAATTCGTCTTTTATGATTTTATGATTTTATATCTGTACGGTTTAAATAACATTTTACACATAGTTAGTAGTAAATAATATTTATTTCACAAACTTATCAAGTAATATACTACCCAGAATCTAGATACCTAGTTAAAATAATAAAACGTAAAACCAATAACCAATATACAAATTTTTAAATTTAAATAAAATTTTAATAAAAATGGAAAAATGACAATATAGACAATAATAATTGTACGTTTAAGATTGTCATTCCTTTATCATCAGGAATCAATGTCAATAATTTTAATTGTTTAAATACATATCACATTATCACGCAGGTATATGTTTATTATACTATACTTAATATTATAGATCTCTAAACTTTTAGCTCATGAATCATGGGTGGTGTTCATTAACGAAAAAAAAGCAATGTCAATTAATTGTATTGTATCCGATTATATACGATATATTACTCGTATTTTCCTAGGGATGAGCATTGGATTTGTTCATTGTTGTTCTATTATTTATTATTCAAGTTGTATGTAGACTAATGAGTTGAGTAATAACTAATAAAATATAAATAGCTCAAGAAATCCTACAACAATGTCATGTACAATGTTAAAATGAATTCGGAGAAAAAATTCGTAAATTTGTACGCTTAAAGACATAATTAGTTTCATATTATGCGATAAGCCGTTCTCGATTTAATGAAACTATGGACTATGGACTAGTAAGTTGAGTCAAGACTCGGGAGTCGGGACTGTAGAGTTGAATTGAATAATAATAATCTGATTCAAACAAAGAGTTGAAGAGAGTTGGGAGTCGACTCTCTGATTCAACTCATTACACTGAGCTGAGTTGAAAGATTCAGTTCAGCAGAATGAGTTGAAATTCCCATCCCTATTACAACGTCGACATCCACTAACTAATTCGTCGACGAGAGCGCTTCGTAACGGCAACATCCATTTTTCGCGCAACGTGTTTACCCCGCAACGTGTTTACCCGGCTGCAGTGAGCAATCTATAGTATTTATAATCAATGGTACTATCTAGGTATATTATAATTTGATTAGATTAAAATATTATATATTAAGCTATAACTAAAATAACAGGACCAAGTATAACTGGGATAAGCACAGAATAATATATATTATTTAATTCATGATAAAATAAACAGGTATGTCAGCAACTTTGTGGTGCGCACAATATGGCGGCTGGCTTGCGCGTATTATCAATTATACGTAATCACTTATCGTCATATCTCCCATAAGCCATGATAATTTATATAGACATATAAAGATATTATTTTTCATTTTATAATATTAATATTATTGCTATTCGCTATTAGTTAATTGTCTAATAAATATTACATAGGGTTTAATATTATATCGATTTTATTTTAGCTCTTTAACCATTCAATAATATATTTAATTTAACGTATGCAAAAATTACAGTTATCTATGAAGTGGGGTATGTAAAATCTAATTACAATAATTACAATATTACTTAAGTTTGTTTCATTAAGTTATGAACTTTTGTATTTTATTTTTGTTATTTTGCTTTACAGTATTATAATTATGTAACAAAGCATTGTTAAGTTTATTCATTCGAATAAAAGTTCTTGTGCGGACCAAACATTGTATCACTTCCAATGGTATCTTTTGGAAATCTATGAAGATGAACATTCACATTTTTCGCTTTATCCTTTCTTTTGCTACCACTGAAACACCCCTCAAAAACACAAACCGGCATGATAAAAGTTCAAATGTTAATAATGAAATATTGTCTGTACTCAATACACTGTGATAGTTGTCGATATAATTCATTCAATAACTATTTAATGTTGTAATACTTTAATAGTTAAATGAACTACAATTTAAATTTTAAATTTTTATTTTACCTTATCATGAACAATTTGATAATTTTGACAATCATATTACTATGATAAATGATAACACTTCGGCCAATGAAAAGTGGCGAACAGCGGACGCCATCTTTGCGCAAACTCGCATAATAACCGTAAGTTACTGACATACCTGTTTATTTTATCATGATTTAATTATTATATATAATATAATGACGTATTCTATAACACTATTATTATTACAAATGTGATATCATTAGCACGAGCGTTGCATTTTATCAAACATGACAGTTCCCTAATACTTCTATAAAAATAGAATATAATATACATTATAATTCAACGAAAAATTAAATTTTTTTATACCATATTATCTACATTATGTGCTGTTATCGAAAATTTGAAAGATAATATTTCCACCAGTCAAACATTGAAACATTTAATGTATAATGTATACATTATTATATAACTAATAAACTATACCCTTAGTAGTTGGTAGGTAGTTACTATTTTTTTTTTTATCGTTAGTACTACTGCCGTCTGCCACGATCCGCGAGTTACGAGTGACGTGTGTTCAAATTTTTATTTTCATTTATTTTTGAATTTTGTGGCTTTGTGTTTCTTTTTGGTGTTATTTTTTCGCTCGTAATGTCTTCGTCAGAAAACATCGAATTTTGTGTGTGTGGAAAAAATAGACACATAATGAATACAACAAATTGGACACGTCATTTAAATGCATGTAAAATTAAGAAAGCAAATCAGTCTAGTCCAAATATAGCTTCTTTCTTTACTTCAAGTCATAGTAAAAATCATGAATTAGAATATAATTCTAAAGACGAATCTGTAAAGAAAAATAAAACTACTTTAAGTATTGGTAAGTGTATTCATTTTTTTATTATATATTATTGAATGTATAAAAATATTTTCAATTTCAGATCCTGAATTTAAATTGCAGCATAAAAATGAAACATTTAAATCGCGATCCTCATCGACCTTTATACCACCTAAAGACAAAACAAGGTACCTATACTTAAATATTTTATAATAATATTTTCCCATTGCACATTACACAAAATATAAATAAATGTAATATACATGTAGCGCTAGGGTCTATACATGATAAACAAAAACCAAAATTTAAAAATCTTGATTAGAAAAAAAGTTATTCCAAAAGCTAGTTCTATCTGTGACACCCTATATATTAATTACACTTTTTTTTAATTGTAGTTGTTTAAATGAAAATAATACACAAAACCTAGGGATTTTGGCTGCTTTTGAAGTGACCAAAAGTTACCTGTCTGAATCACAACATAATATTACCAATCCAATTTTGTTTGTAAATACAACAAGGTAAATTTAAATATCTATCTATTAAAATAATAATATTTTTTAAATGGTTTTAATATTTAATTGTTAGTCTGGAAAATAAAAATAATGTCAGTATCAACCAGCATAATATGATGTCACCTACATCTCCATCAACAACAATCAATAATTTCTTACCATCAGAAGTCACTGCAAGGTAAAATGTTATACTTATTTTTGAAAAATAATAACCAAATAGTTTTATTAATATTTTTAAATTTGTTTTTACCCATATTTAAATATTAGATACAGCTGAGTACTTAGTTTTTCCTATATAGAACATTGCACTATTGAGAGTGAAAATTAATAAAATTATAAAACATAATGTAATATACGTCAGATAGTATTATTTTAATTCTTTTATTTTTATTGTAGTTATTCAAATACAAGTCATCTACAAAACCTAGAGAGTTTGGCTGCTTTTAAAGCCGATGGTCTTCCATTTGCACACTGTTTAAATTTGGCAGTGGTTGATGTATGTAATGCAAATGAAAAAGTAATGAATTTTTTTGGAACTATACTAACATTAGTTACCTTTTTAGGTTCTAGAAAAAAACAGACTTATACGTACAGTGGCAAAAGGAATTATGTCCACCTACTCAGCGAATAAGGCGTCTTAAACACTTTTCTGATACCCATTGGACATACCATGACCGGGCGATTGAAGCAGTTCAAATAACTTATGGAGCCATTTTAAAAACACTTAAGACATTAAGTAATCAAAAATCAAATGAAACCGATATGATGTCAAAAACATTGGCAAAAGGTCTACTAAAATCATTAAATTCATTTGAGTTTATAGTAATTATGTTTATGATGAGGAAATATTTAATTCTACCACACCTTTATCAAATTATTTGCAGTCTTCCAAGTTAGATTTTGTTGAAGCAATGAAACTTGTAAAGGCAACTAAAAATGAATTATTCCATTTAAGAAATTTAGGAAGAGAACAACAGCTTGAATGTTTTATTAATGAAGCGAAAACTTTCTGTGAGAAATTTGAATTAAATGAAAGAAATTGGATATGGAAACGTATAAGTTTAAAAAAAAAATGGATGGAGAATTGTCAAATGACGAAAGATCAAATTCAACTGAAGACAATTTTGTAAGTGAAGTTTATAATATTACACTTGATAAAACAATCATGATGGTTGATAAACGGTATTCTAACGCTGATCATATTCTAAAAAATTTGACATTATTTTCTCCTGACAAATTTGGTGAAGAATACCCTAAAGATATTTTTTAAAAGATAGCACAATGGTTAACCGCAGTGAATGAGGAAAATTTAAGTGTGGAATTTGAAATATTTAAAAACTATTTTGATGAACTAAATTCAAAAAATGTTGATTTAAATATATCCAAATTGTTTATAAGTTGCCAAGATGCAGAAGACACAGAAAATAGTGATGATGATATTCAAACGGAAAGTATCGAGAAAATCAAAAAGTCAGATTTTAAAATGGTCCAAATCTTAAAACTCTTATGCAAGTTTAATTTGGAATCAGCATTTCCAAACTTATATACAGTCTATAAAGCAATATATGTACACTTCCTCCAACTTCAGCGACAGCCGAAAGAACCTTTTCAAAACTTAAATTAATAAAAACCAAACATAGGTCGGCAATGGGTGAATCGAGGCTTGACCATTTAATGGTATTATCATGTTCACCAGATATAGATATAAATAAAGAAAAGGCTATTGATAGGTTTGCAATGAAATCCAAATTATTGCAAACAGAACTGTTGTATCAGTAATAATTTTATAATTATCAATGTTATTTTTTATTCATTTTTTATATTATGATCCTTAGAATATAATATAATTTATAATAATGTATATTTTTCTTGTCTTGTATTTTTTATGTTTTATATTCATGTCTTCAGTTCTGTGGAGTTATACAGACATATTTTCAGACATTGTGAACACATCCCTTTAATCTTTGAAAATATACCTGTTAATAGTTTTATAAAAGTACTATTTACTTCATATGTAGCTGTTTATTATGTTACTGAATTGGCGATATCTATAATAATATTTCAAAATTGATAAGTTATAACCATGACTATTTTGAGTATTTTTATTAATATTATTATTTATTTACTTTATACAGAATGAATATTTAGTAAACATTTAGATTGTAGTTTTAAAATAGTATAAAAATTAATATTAGTATGTTAAATATGCCTAAATCATTCATTAGGTAACTCAAGCAATTTATAAATAATATTTGAAAAGTATGTTTTACTAAAATAAAATTTATAATTTTACTTAGGTTGGTCTTAAATGATATGATAAGCCCAACAATTACAAACTATAATACTAATATTTATAAATAATGATAATTATGGAATATTTTGTATGATACAAGACATTAACATTTAAGTTTTTAACATATTATAACATTTATTTTAGATTAATTTATATCTATTTATTATAGATTTATACATTTTTCCTAGGACTAAAATAACAAGCAGAGAAAACAACATTTTCATTTTTTTTTTTTTTTAATTTGTAAGCTTAACATTGATTTTTTATGTATATTTTGGTTAAATAAATTCAAATTTAATATACCAGTAATTGTAAGAACATATTTAGTGATACATAATTAACGTTAAAGTACCTAGTTATTATTTAAATTGCGCGAAGCGAGAACAATTTTTTTAGGGTAGGTGGGTGGTTTAAATTTATCTGCCCCGGTAAGATGTAATTGTTCAAACCGCCTCTGTCAATGTATGTAATTTTAGTAGGAAATTAAAACTAAAAAATAAATACAAAATTCATATTTACAAAAATTACTCATACTTCTTAAAAAAAAATTATTATTTTTAAACAGTTATTTACAAAAATTAAAGTCATATTTACAAAAAGTACATACATATTTAAACAGTTATTTACAAAAATTAAAATTATGTTTATAAAAAATGTATTCACTATCTGAATCCGTTTCAGAGTAAGTGTCTCCAGTAATAGTACCTAACATAATCGACAAATCTGATATCTCCGCAGACAAGACCTCGTAAATAATATTGTCGACTTCATAAAATTTCGTTTCTTCTTTTGTGGCGTGGCTTATGAAATTTTTCCACATTTCTGCGTCGACTCGATTTATGCCCTCTATTAATAAATGTTTTACGTCCGGAAGTTTATAAGTTGTATTATTCATCCGAACGTGGTTCTTCACTGATGACCAAGCCAGTTCGATGGGGTTTAGCTCACAATGGTATGGCGGGAGTAGCAAAACTGTATGATTCTTTGCTTTTACAAGTTCGTCAATAACATACTTATTATACATTGGTTTCAAACGTTTCACAATAAGTAGAAGTTGAGGGATGACTATTGAATTATTTACCACTTCTCCTTTATCTTCCAACCACTTGATAATATCGGCCTTTCGGGTATTGCATGTTGGGTCTTTGTCGATTTTGACAGAATGGTAGGACGCATTGTCCATAATAATTACGGAGTTTGGTTGTAGTAGAGGTAGAATGCCCTCCATCCACTCACGAAATGTATCCCCATTCATTTCATCGTGGTAATCACTTGTGTTTTTTTTTGATTCAAAACAAAATAAACCTCCGGGTAGAAAACCATCTGCTGAGCCTATATGGAGTACAATGAGACGTTTGCCCTTGCCCGATGGATTAACAGCACCTGTCGATAGACCTTTTAGGAATGCGTCCCGGTGAGATCTTACTGTTATGTCAACCCACGTTTTCGATGTGCAATCGCCAGCATTCACCCATGTTTCGTCGAGGAAATAAATATGTCGACCTTCTTCCTGATGTTTTTTAATATTCTCCAAATACATTCTACACCACGCAACAATTTCATTTTTTTCAGTCATAGCACTGTCCCTACTGCGTTTACTGTACCGGATATCTAAATCTTTCAAAAGATGAAATAAATTGGTACGCGATATTGAAGGCAAACTGTCGTCGGCGGATACGGCTTGGTAGATTTTATCGAATGTCGGAATTTCACGACGAAACCAAATGCTATGCACGTACATGCGTACTGCGTTTTTTGAAAACTCATCAAAAAGATCGCGAAAAGATTTTTTCTTACGTGTCTGTTTTGGAACAACCACCGTGTTTGTCTCCTTATATGTCGTGATTATTGTTTGTATTGAACGTTCACCAACACCCATTGTTTCCGATATCTGTTGACGAATTCGTCTCACGAAGATGCTAGGTTCCTTCATGATGATGGTCTTGTACATATTTACAATTCGGATTCTAGCTTCCTCACTTATAGACTGAAACATAAATATTTAAAAAAATAAGTCTTAAAAAATGCTGTATTGGAGGACGTATTTGTAATTGAGAATCAAATGCAATTTTATTTAAATACTTTGAAAATTTAAAAAAATAGTTATAGTAACTTTTTTATATTATATTGATACTCACTTTTCCTATTTTGGTGATGGGACATATTGAGCATCTTCATTACTAGAACTGCTTTCCATGTTGAATTAATAATTCACAAATCACAAAATTATATAAAAAAATAGCAAATAAGTAATAACGGAGGGTGTGCGGTATGCATATATGCATTCTATACATGAGCTCGGCACCTGTATTAAAATCAAGCTTTACGATTGGTTTATTTGAAAATACCGCCAAATAGTTTATAGACACTGTGCAAGTTCTGGAAAACAGCGCGGTCTGATGGACAACTCCCGAACTTAATGAAGGGATAAATACTATTATAATAATATAGTATAATATAGGAATTAAAATATTAAATTAATATTATTGTAATTTATCATATTATTTGCAATAATCAGTGTTGACATTTTAATATCATTATATAATTTACTATTATTTTTCATACTTTAAATAGATTAGATACTTAACAGATAAAAAGGCAAAAATAATAAACCAACTCAAATAATTGCACATTAGACGGTCAATACCTAATTAATTAAGTTTATTAAGCTTTAATGTAGTGTTAACACAAATTTTTAAAAATGACATCTAATCCAGATATTGTAATAACTTGTGGTTTTCAAACCATATATTACGAAGCTGTACAAAATAATAAAAAAGGCATGAACTTGGCTAACTGTGGACATGTTATAAATTGCACTGAAGTAATAATTAATGATGGTATTTCATTTATTAAATCACTTGTCATTAGACAAGCATCTGTTAGTAACCCACCATATGAGGTTAAACTTGAAGTAAGCAAAAGAGTAAAACTATAATATTATGTATATTAGTTAGGTACTACGTCTTATATTTAAATTGTATGTTTACTTTTTATTTTAAATTAAGTTGGACTCTACCAGGAATGTTACTAATGCAGAATGTCAGTGTCCAGCTGGTGCCGGGAAGAAGTGTAAACATATTGCTGCATTGGTACACTATATTAATCAAGAAGATGCTAAGACTAAAACAGATTTTGAGAAACAATGGGGGAAACCTTCAAGAGCTGGTGAGGAAAAATACAAGAAAGGAAAAACAATTTCAAAATTATTTATTCCAAAAAAAAAAGTAAAGCTAATTAATGACCTAGTAGAAGTAAATCATACTGAGTTAGTTTCAAACTATAATATTCTTCATATTCCATGTAGTTTCACTAAACTTCTAAGTGTAGAAACTAAAACGGAATTAGACAGAGAATGTGAAAGCTGTGTAAAATGGTTAGTAGATCAAACAGAAATAAATGAATTATATTCCAGACATGGACCAAGTTTAGATTTTATTTTGGTTAGACAAAAATCAATTAACTTTTCAAATTTCAACAATTTTCACAAGTTTCCATTAAATATAAATGAATATAATTACTATTTAAACAATATTATTGTCAATGACGATGAAATGAAAAAGATATTTATTCAAACTATCAAACAATCTCAATCAACAAAATGGGTTGAACAACGAAAAATAAGGATTTCAGCTACAAAAACTCATCAAGTTATTAATACAAGAATGTCTTATCAAAAGGTTGCTAATATATTGATGTGAAATGCTGTACTTAAAGGTAAAGCATCAATAAATGTGTGTTATGGTTTAATGACTGAAAAAACTGCAGTGGAATCTTACTTAAAAACATATACTGAATGTGATTATATTGAGTGTGGTTTAGTTATTCATACAGAATATCCATGGCTTTGTGCTTCTCCAGATGGGTTAATTATAAAGAATGGTAAAGTTGATAGAGTCTTGGAAATTAAATGTCCTATTTCATGCACAAATACACCTATAGAGACTGATGGAAAATTAAATTTGAGTTATCTGAAATATGACAGTTATGGTAAAGTAACATTAAAACCAACACATACATATTACACACAATGTCAATTTTTAATGTTTTGTACAGGTTTAACAAAGTGTGACTTATTTATTTTTAATTATGTTAAACCACTTCTTATTACTGTTGAAAGAAATAATAATTTTATAAGCTTGGCAGTATCAAAAATTGAGCAGTTTTATTTTTCCACTTATTTGACAGAACTCTCATTAAAAAAATAATATGTACATACTTAATTAATTACTTATACATGTAATATTTATATTTCTTAAATTATAATTAAACTTAAACTCATGTATACAAATTGTATAAGTTGTAATATAATAGTTATTTACTAATAGGACAAATGTACAACATAATAATAAATAATAATGTATAACAATTTACAGACACAATTTATTTTAATTTCTATAAAAAAAAATTGTATTAACTAAAAAAAAATACATATAGGTACCTAACCCAAAAAATTTGTTTTTACAGTTGAAATAAACATAATAATATAGGTGCATTGATTATTGCTTAATAATTGGGGATTGTAAATTTGTTAAGACACAACACATAATATCATCAATATGAGGTAGAAAATCAATTTTTATATTATTTAATATTTTATAAGTTTTTAATCTAGCAAACAAACGTTCTATATGTATACGAACACTAGCAACTGAATATGTATTAATTATTTCTTCCTCAGTAAATCTCCCATTGTGCAAGATAGGTGGCATTACCAATATAGACTTTTGGTCATCACATAATGTTTTGATACCTGGAAACCCTTTCTAAATTCTTAAGAAACCCACTGTCGTTAGTAATATAAGAATCACTGCTTCTTCCTCCATAACTCTTAGAAAGGAAACATATACAACCATTCGGTGTAATTCCAACAAGTATTTTCATAGTATAGCATGATTTGTATCTAGAATACATATAAACTCTTTGTTCCACTGACGGTGGTTGCTCAACTTTAAATTCAGTGCAATCAATAATACAGCGACACTCAGGAAAATTAATTTTAAATACTTCAGGCAGAGTTTCTTGGATTGTTTTTTTATTTGGCCAAAATATAAATGCACTGGTTTTTCTTACTAAAATTGTGAGTGTATCAAAAAATATTCTGCTGATTGTGGTACGATGAACATTGAAGAGCACACTGAGTGCTGAAAAAGTTATACCCAGCTTTAATTTTATAAGAAAAATTAGTAGTTTATTATTATTATTTAAATTACTATTACTAGAAGATTCAGGCATCATTGCTAAAAGAAGATTAAATACTTTAAAAGATGTTCCAGTTAAATCTTTTAGGGAAGACTCATGCTTAATTGATTCATACCCATGGAACTTCTGGCAATCAAGACATGAAATTGTATTGTCAGAAATAGGGCCAGATGATTTATCAACAAATATTTTTTTTGAATTAGTAAGCATTTTGTTAGAAGTACTTGCAACAAATGTACTAACTGAATTATTACCCCTTTCAAAAGTGCATTCAAAAGAAAAACATTGGACGTCAGAAACATCAAAAGCTACTTGAGTTCCAATATCATAGCTACGATTAGTTGATACCACATCTTCATTAAATTCTAAATTTGAGTCATTTATTGTCATGGTAAATGGTATGGCAGTATTGCATTTTCTTTGTTTAGCTCTGTATCGATTATGTCTATCATATTGCTGCATTTCATTAATTGATATCTTCTTATATGTGTTAGGAAATAATGTTGGAATATAGGCAGGGCTGTTGGGATTTTTAGATGGAACATTTCCAACGAAATGAGCACTGCACACAACATCATGCATTTTTGGTTGCCATGGTGATCCATCAGCACTAAGTAAAGAAATTGTTATACTAGTTATTGAAAATAAATACACTAAAATCATATACATACTTGATTCGTTTAATACTATTTATCCATTTTAATTTCAATTCTTTTTCATAGCTTCTATTTGGAAAGCTGAATAATTTATGTCCTGTTTGATAGGTATTATGACAATTCACTACACAACACATTTTTTTACATTTTATTTTTTTTATTATTATTCATAATGAATTTATGATTTAAAAAAAATTAAAGTAATAAAATTACTAGTAAGTAATGAAAACTAACTAGTACAAATTACTTTTAATTACGTAATACGTATCAAAATATTTAGAAAATACTAAATACTAAATAGCAATGATAATATCATTATCATATATAATCATATGTAATATATTATGTACTTATATGATTAATTTAATCAAAAAATATTATCAAGTAGGCAGTGTATTGTTTTTAATTATCATTAACTTAAATAATAAATATTATATTTATTTATTAGCATTCAAATAAAAAAAAATCACTGTATCGTAACTCATACACGTAATAATGCGTTTTTGATGTTCCCTCCTATTAGTACAATATTTGTCCACCGAAGCGCTATCGTACAGCTTGCACGACGTCTATATAATCAATAATAATATTGTTATCAAAGAATTATTATGATGTATTATATGAAATCACCACGGTTGTAGATATACTGGTTGCCCAACGACACGAAGAAAAGTGGACCTTACAGTGCATGTGTGATAAGAACCAAGAACTATGAATAAGCGCTCCTCGTGTCAGACTTTTAAAACTAGGCCGGCACTCTGCAGACGACGACGACGGACGAATATGTGACAGACGGCAGTATCAACCATGACAAAATAGATTTTATTTTATTTAATTTTAATAATTTTGTCATGGTATCAATTATCAACTATCCTGGGCCTATGCCTACAGCCTATGGCAGAGGCATTCACACTTTTTCATCCCACGGCTCCTTTGTGTTTTCACAAAATGTTGACGGCTCCTAAATAATAAATTTCAAAAATCCAATGTTTATTTTATAGGTATGTAATTTATATAATCATTTCCAATTTTGAATGACCTTTTTTTATTATATACGTCAATGATTATAGGTAAACGTTTTATGTAAAATGTCGATAATAAAGATTTTTTATTATGTTGATTATTATAATATAATATAATATTAAAATAGATATTTTAGATTTTATATATTGGTTTTGAATTATAGGACTCGGCTACCTTCAAAAATTTCCCGCGACGCATAGTTCGAAATGTTCGAATACCTCTGAGCTATGGCCTATGACATAAATACATATACATTATTGAGCAATAGTTTGTTTTGTTTCATGCATAACACTATTATTATTATAGATTATACAATAATATTTTGTGTATAGATTCTTGCAAACTAAATTTTTAATTTTCTTAATATTTTAATCAATTTGAAATGAAACTTATAATACAAAATCTTTTAAAAATATTTACAATTTTCCAAAAACCTTTATTCATTAATATATACATATTTTGACATTTTGTTGTTTTACAAAAAAATCTTAAAAACTATCAAATTTCCACAGTATATAAACATGACAACATATAATCCACGAATTAGTCATTGGTTAATTTTGATATCTTTTTTTTGATCTATTAGTTTTTTTATTTTCTTGGTTAATCATATATGTATATTGGCGCATTCGCATAGTTATGTAATAAGTGAATAAATCACTCATAACCTGATTTTTATGGTCAGCACATGGAAATTTTAATTTTAAATTATTTGTTTTGAAGAACTCTTCAAATGTATCTTCAAATACATTTTGAGAACTTTTATGTTTATCAAAGCATGACTCTAGCAGTTTTAAAATATTAAATAAATTGAGATCAGGATGTGTTAAAAATCCACGAGATTTCATTTCTACCAAACTTGCTTCACTCCTTGACACATAATTATAATCCTTTATATTTTTAACACAAACCTCACACTTTGAATTCTTTATTAAACGTCTTGCAATGTACCTAATAAAAAGATCTTAGTAAAATATAAATTAATTCAATATTTTGTTAAACAAAAGTCATATACAAACCCAGCTAAATAATAAACAATACAGTCAAATGATGTTGAATCTGCATAATCATGATCAAGAAAAATATCATCATAATCGTATTGACCATCTTCTAAAATGTTATCAATTTTTCTTTTAAGATTATCAATTTTTTTTACTCTTTCAGGAGAATTTTCTGGATCTTTCACTATTTCTTTTAAATTGGACAAAGTAATAACTGGAATACTTTCTATAAATATTTACAAAACAATTGAATTTTGTGTAATACAATTTTATATAAACATAATATAATATTTTTTGATTTTAGTATTTTTATGTTTAAAGTGTAGTAACTGAAAAATAGGTTACCATTTGATATAGAACAATTGCCAGTTTTAGGAGCCTTCACTAAAGAATAAACTGATAATATTCTATATAACTGTAAAAATGTCGGAGTAGCAGGATGATCATTAGGTCCTGCTACTTGCCTGATTATTCCAAAAAATTTCTAAAATATAAATTATAATTTATATGAATATTTATTTAACTTCAACTGAATATAAATTAATATGGTTTAATTATAGTTTATAAACTAGAAATTACCTCAAGACAGTCCTGGTTTAATTTACCAGTTAGAACATAACGGAAATTACATTAATTTAACAAATAGTTTGATAAATCAAGGGTAGATTCCAAACTTATTCTTAAACCTTCTATAGTTGTCTTAGTTAAGCACTCATTTTTGTTTATATATCCTTTACTTAGATTATTATCCCACTCATTTAACCAGGTTAATGACATTCTTAAAATCTATGTAGAAAAATAATTTTTGTATTAATATTAATAGTTAAATATAATTTTAGATGTAGATAAAGGTAATATAAAACCTCAGAATTACAAATTTAATTAAAAAAATTATTTAATAGTAACAAAATTTTATTAAAATACTACAACTAAAATTGGTTACCATTGCAGTTAATACATACTTTTAGTGAAACCACTGAAACACAAATTAATAATTCAACTGTAACGTTTAAAATGTATATATTATTTTAATTATACACATAAAATACATTTTTCATTCGACATTAATTCACAGGCTATACATGCAACATATAAAAAACCTGTAAATCTTTGCTATTTTTTCTAATGCCTTCAGCAGGAAAACGACGATTTAGGGCATCAAACATATTGTTTAAAGTAGTAGCAAACAGTTCACTTTCATGGGAATCTTGAAGAGTTTTTAAATCTTTTTCCCTGTAAAACTTCATACCTACTGCTACAGAAGAACTAAATAACTATAAATAAAGTTATTAATAAACATGGTTTTGTTCCAATTCATACTAAATTTTTATTTATGAAATATTGTATCATCAGTAATACCATAGTTGAAACTATATATTAGTATACCTGAGTAGCATACTTCACCTTCATCTTTGAAAAATTATTGAGGTCAAAATGGTGTTTTGTCAGTTTAGGACAAACTTTTAAAAGTGAGTTAGCTTCATTTAAAAACAAATTATGGAAATCATTCCATTTTATGTATGATTTTGACGAATGAATCTGTTAATAAGTAAATGTACCTATGTAGATTATTGTTATAACTTATAACCTATACAATTGCCAATTTGAAATTACTAACTCTTAATTGTTTATTAGCATATAAACGGTTACGTATGGTTTTCATCAAATGTGGAACATCAGCAAATACAAAAACTTTACACTTGTTATTGAAAGGATTTTCAAAATAATTTTTAAAACCTTCAATACTTGGACATATCCCAAGTTCTTTCCACATGCATCGATTTGTACTGGCTCCGTCGCTTGTAAGCCCAACAACTTGACCACCAGCATCCTCAAGTAACAATATAGCCTTGATGACTAACTTTGCCAAGTCAACGCCTATTGAAAGTAAAATTTTGGTTTTAGATCAATAAAATAAAAATAATTATAGATACATCACCTTTAACTGGTCCTTTTGACGCAAAAACAGCAATTGGTTGAGTAAAACATTCTGCTAAGCTTTGCCACATTAGCACAAGGCCATGATCAGCTTTTTCAGAGTCTTTACTATTTGTTTTTATCTCATCCCCAAAATCTTCAAGACCAGAATATGTGAGAGTTCTACTATTTACAGCTATACTCGATCTTAAAAAAATTTCATCCAAAACAAGTATACCTTTTTTCTGATTCTCTTCTTTCATAGAAAATTTCTTTTTAAACAACTTGAAAAAATTAATATCAAAGCCACAGCCAATTTTTATAGCCAACAAATGTTTTCTTATAGTATTCACACATGGCAGTGGTATTATATTTTGTTCCCTTAGGAACTTGTATCCACTTGGTGATCTACATTATTTTTAATTGATTTAGGAAAAAACAATACTATGACTACTGTAAAATAATAATAATAATGGCAAATGGAACAAAATTATTTACCTTATTTGGAACAACAGACACAACATCATCCAATTCTCACTATATCTGTGTCCTTTTGAATTTTTTATTTTAGCTGCGGCAAAAATTTCTTTAATAAGTTCACACTGTGTTTGATTTATATTAGCATTAGCTAATGACTGCTGTAGAGAAATATCTGAAACATTTTGCATTTGTAGTTTTATATCACTTAATACATTCTTCAACCTTTTTATTTCTTTCATCGCTCTAGTTGATTTTTTTTTAAGATTTTTTTTTGTCAACTGTAACTGCTTGATGTGCTTTTGCTTTTTTGGTGAATAAAAACTTTTAACAGGTTTATTATACTTAACCCTCAAAAGTTTTTGCTTCATGGAGTAATACAGTTTCTTACACCAGTTACAAATTAAACTAACAAAAACAAATTAATTTATTAGAATATATGATTATTTTCTATAATTAAATTAATAAAAGTTAAATCTACTATATACATATAATATAGTTTACCCTATTTCATTAGTTATAATTCGCTTGCAATGTGTATGTCGAAAACGTCCAAAAGATTCAATACATTTATCTGGACTAAATGTGGTCTTAACTTTCTGAAAATCATTATTGTTCGCTAAACCATTACACAGTTCCAGATTTTCAAAATCTTTTAAAATATTATTAATATCGTCGATACTTTTTAACTCATACAGTTTTAAAATTTTAGTCATATCAAATATTTCTCCATATAAATTAAAAAATAGATCAGAATCTGTAGATGTAAAAATATTAGCATATAAATTGAGATTTACATCAAACTAAAATTCACCAAATAAAAAGAAAACAGGTATATTAGTTTTACCTTCAGTAATAACCAATTGTTTTTCAATTGAACGACTGTAATTAATACCATAAAAACTCAGTTTATAAAACGAAATAATTTTTTTTTTTTCAATAAAATTTACATCAGAACACCATTTGGTTGGAATAATTAATGATGATAAATTTTCAAAAATCAATTTGAAAAATGTTGACTTTTCATCGTTAACCTGTACCTACATATATTTAAAAAATATATATATTTAGTTAATATTTTAATAACCAGTAAGGCACCTACCTCAGGATAGTGAAATTCAAATGATTGTAAAACAGATGTATCATTTTCTAATTTAAAATAAGTATGGTCATGTCTTATATAATTGTTTTGAATAACTAAATCGTCATGATATGGAATTACATTGTAATCAGTTTTTAATCTTTTTACAGGCAATGCCCCAAGTTTAAGTTTTGGTCTTTTTAAACAAATCTGGAAATAATTCATATGAAAGTTATAGCAAAATATAAAAAAAAATACCAATTGTGAGTAAACAGCATATCAATTCTTGTATATTTCAAAATATACTTACAGAATATTTACTAACACCAACACCTGATTCCCACGTCGAAACAATATCTTGTGGATTAAAGTGAGTCGCGCATACTTTTGAATTGTGGTTTAAATTCATATTAAGTGCTATTTCCCATTCATTTACTGAATCTTTGGGCACACTAAATATAGATTCATTGCGTGAATTGCACTCTTTAACACAACACTTTGGCATTATAACAAAGTAACTTTTATATAATTAAAATTTAATGTAGTAAACATAAAACAAATTAAAAGATTTAATTTCATTTAAATGAAAATAACCATTTTAATTTTGTTTTTGGCGCAATTCTATTATCATAAATACACTGCAGACTGTTAGCTGATAATATCGTTTCGTCATAAACTGCTAGAGTTCGCTATAATCTAGATCTCCGGTCGTCTTATCGCCTGACATATACAGTGGTCCGTGTGTTAAAGCGATTTTTAATGAGAGTTGTGCAACCAGTATATCTACAACCGTGGGTACTACTCATAGAAAAGAGATTAGATAGAATCGACACTCGTCGACAATAGTTGTTATTACAACACTAGCGCTCACGGTGTTTGTCGCAAGTACTATGCTTTCGGCCGCATGTAAAAAAATGCAAAAATTTAGATCAGAACGAGAGTATCGAACCCACCGCACAGTCATCACGTGGTACCTGAATTACATCAACAATCCTACCAGGCCACGGTACGATTTAGTAAATGTATGGGAAATTAGCTATTTAAAGAATATTATAACTGAACCACATATTTGAGAAAGATACATAATTTAGTCATATTTATTCCTTCACATATTTTGAAAAATATCAAAAATGATTTTTCGAATTCTATTATGAGTATATCAGAAAAATATTATTCTTTTTTCAATAAAGACTTGAATTTCGTCTCAAAACTAATTAAATCTGAATTTAATTTATGGAAAACTAAGTGGATTCGAGAAAATGACGATGGTTCAGATATTCCAAACAATGCGTTAGATTCATTCATAAAATGTGATGAAGATATTTATCCAACTATTAACCTTCTTTTAAAAATATATGCTACTTTACCTGTCAGTGTTTCAAGTGCTGAAAGAAGTTTTTCCACCTTAAGACGACTTAAGACTTGGTTAAGGTCTACTATGGACGAAGAAAGGTTAAAAATGGGCTCGCTTTACTACATATTCATGGAGATATAGATATTAAAGTAGAAAATATTATCGAAAGATTTGCCAACCAAGGACATCACCGTCTAGAATTCGTTCTTTAATTAAAATAATTATATATAATATTAAATAAAAATGTAATAGAATAAAATATGTATTTCATAAATCAATTTAAAATTATTATTAAATAAAATGTAATTTTTAAACTACCTAATATCTTAATGTACCTACTTATCTATAAAGAACAACCGAAATAAATCATGTACATTTTAAATTAAGTAATAAAAAAAAGGTGTATAAAAAAAGTTTAAAGTCGATATATGGTATTTGATCTATTTTTTTCGTTTCGACCCCCCCCCCCCCCATATTGAAATATTGAAATCCTGGATCCGCGCCTGTATAAAACAATATGATTGGGTCTACTCTGTCAGAGAGTACATGCGTTTAACTATTGTAGCAGCGAATAACAATCGTTTTCGGGACTTCGGGTGTGTTTAGTGAAGGAGTCAGATATTCTCGAAGAGGTGGTGGATTCCATACTTTAAAAAGAATACTCAGTAGATGCAAAATAACTTTTTTTAAAGTATTACAACCTTTCACAGCACACTTTTTGGACGGCATTATTACCTATGAAGTTAAATAAATTATTCAATACTACAATCATAAATTAATTTGTTTAACTTTTATATAGATACTTATCTTTATCATATACAATAAATAATCTCTAATCTATGAATATATATTTGGTCTTTATTCCATTTCCATATGATAATATTAATATTGAATTTAAATAATAATGAATAATATTATGAAATATTAAATATTATTCTTGTTTATTTTGAATTGTCACTGATAATCATGATTATTGATTATAATCTAATAACGATAATAATTTTTATCAAATTCGACATGGATAGCTGAAGTTTCGTATGCACATTCTTCCATGATATCAACGACGCGCTACCGGTGTATGTAGTAAGTACTAACATGTATGGGTCTTGTTTTTATATCTATCGAGTGCACACCCCCTGGTACTACTGTACTAGTATTATTATCTATGATTCAAATTTAACGTAATATTCTACTATCTATATTCTATGGTAATATTCATTTAATACTTTAGTCATTAAGTGTTTAATATTTTAATGTATTATAATAACTAAAATATATTATATTATAGTTTTATGAAATTCTGTGTTGTGTAAGTGAAATATTAAAAATAAGACTATGAGTAAAAGAACTTCTACTGATCAAAGCACGCTTTCGTCGTGGTTGATAAAACGACCAAATGTTGCTACTACGATTGACTGCAATATAACAAATAAATTACCAAATTGTTTAAATAAAGTTTTATCAGATACTTTAGATGTAAAACAACCTTCAAAATTAAATGACGATCAGATTGATTTACCGCCTACTACAAGTAATTTAAACGAATTTACAAGTGATATAGGTTATTTTTTAAAGAATGAATTATCAAAAATTCCTGATAATATTAAGGTAAAATTATTGGAACTACCTAATATTCCAAAAGATGATTTTATTTACCCATTCTCGACTCATATAAAAAAAACAAGGAAGAAAAAAGGTTTCTGAATAGATCACATTTTGAAAAATACAAATGGCTTGTGTATTCTAATGAAAAAAATGGTGTTTTGTGCAAATATTGTGTATTATTTAGTAATAAAGGTGGAAAAGATAGAGCAACGCAATTAAATAAATTGGTAAAAGAACCACTAAAAAAATATGCAAAAATCTTAGGAAAAGATGGTGATTTTGAGGTGCATAGTAAAAATCAATATCATATAAATAGTGTTCAAATTGCTGAAGATTTTTTACTGAGATATAAAAATCCTCACAAAGAGGTTATCAATATTATTAATACTGATAGGCTGAAACAAATAGAAGAAAATAGAAACAAACTAAAACCAATAATTGAAACAATTATTTTTCTTGGTCATCAAAATATACCTTTAAGAGGGCACTATGATTCAGGACATTTCTATCAGAAAGTGAATAATTTATTACCAACAACATCAGATATAAATTCTACAATTAATAAAGGTAATTTTAGAGAACTCTTAAAATTAAGAATTTCATGTGGAGATTCTAATCTGGAAAAACATTTAAAGTCTACTCATTCAAGAGCTACCTACATCAGTCCAGTTATCCAGAATGATATAATTGAATGCTGCAAAAATTACATTACAGAGGAAATTGTTAAAAAGATTCATGAAAGCAAGTATTATAGTATTTTATTTGATGAAACGACAGATATAAGTCATATTTCACAAATGAGTTTGATAATTAGATATCCATATAAAGGCATTATAAAGGAATGCTTCATGGGTTTTATTAACTGTCATGATATTTATGATGACACTGCAACTGATGATGATAAATTAATTGAACAGGTTGAGAGGAATCTAGAGACATTTGAACCAAAGCTCACTGGTGATATATTGGGAGAAGTTGTAGTAAATATGTTAAAGAATTTGACATTAAATTTAAAAAACTGTGTTGGAATAGGCACTGATGGGTGTGCAGTTATGGTGTCTATTGCAAGAGGTGCTGTTAAAAAAGTCTAATCCCATGCAACAAATGCTTTACATTGTCCATGTTCAAACCATGCACTAAATCTATCAATATCGAAATCATCTAATGTACAAGTAATTCGTAATACCATAGGGATAGTCATGGATGTAATTTCATTTTTTAATTTGTCCTCTAAACGTAATTTTGTCTTAAAAAAAGTTTTAAATGGCAAACCACAACTAAAAAGTTTGTGTGAGACAAGATGGGTTGAACGCCACGACTGTATCATGATTTTTAAATCTTCTTTGTCTGATATTGTAGAATCTTTATCATTAATATCTAATTGGCAAGAACAAACTTCTTCTTCAAAAGCAAAAATATTATTGTTAACACTTTGTACATGTGAATTTATTAATGGATTGCAGTGTCTATAAAGTATATTGTGTGTAACATCTAAAATAAGTAAACTTCTACAAGCAGAATGGCAAGATGTATGTCAAACAAAAGAAATTATAACTGATGTTATCAATAATCTTGAGGAAAAGAGAAAAAATTCTACTGAAAATTTCCATGAACTCTATATTGAAACAAAAAAAATTATGCTGAACTTGGAAGTTGAAGAAAAACTGCCCCGTTTATCTGGTCGTCAAACTATTCTGTTTCATCAGTTGAAGAGTATTACAGAGTGTCAGTATATATTCCTCTGGTAGAAAATATATTAAGTGATATGAAGGAAAGATTTAATATTGAAAAAAATCAAGCCTTTTTATTTTTATCTCAACTTACTCCTAAATATATAATAAAAACCAACAATGATGATATTGTTAAAGTAGTTAATGCCATTAAAAAATATTATGTTTTTGAAGATATGGATTTCATTGATTTGGAAGAAATGCATCTTAAAACTGAAATCAACCTATGGAAATCTAAGTGGTTAAGAATAAAAGAAGAAGGTATTTCAAAAAATAATAATATTATTTCTTAAAGGTTTATCAATTAATAAGTCTGTTTTTGTTTAAGGTGGAGATGTCAACCTTGAAGTTATCACTTCTGCAGAAAATTGTAATGAGGTGCTTTATCCTACTATAAAGATGTTGCTTTGTATTTTAGCATGCTTGCCTGTCAGTGTTGCTTCCGCTGAAAGATCTTTTTCGACTCTTAGAAGGTAATGCTTAATTCTATTTGCATGCATAGTAAATTAGTATATTATGTAGTTAGTATTTAACCATATTTAGATGCTTCAGCTTTTGCAATTTTAAAAATATTTTTTCTAAGCCTTACAATAGTTTGCCTTCAAAATTTTTATAAATAATTTATAAGAATTTTGATTTTAATAATTATTATTACAATTTATTTAAAATTATCTTATTTATTATTATTCAAAATATCACAGATACAATTTGCTGAAAACATTTTCTTGTTCATGGTGGTTGAATAGTATCTTCTGTTTTTAAAAAAGTTTAGATTATATTAATTGACATTAATATACTTTTATTTTCATTTTTCATTTATTTTATGTAGATTAAAAACCTGGCTTAGATCTACAATGGGGCAAAATAGATTAAGCGGATTGGCTTTATTGCATGTGCATCGATCAATACACATAGATATTGATCGAATTATTGATAAATTTTCCGCAATGAAAAAAAGAAATATTGATTTTTTAATTTAATAAATATATTTTTAATTTATATTTGAGTTATATTATTTTTTTTACCTTTCTTAATAGATGTAAGAGATACAAGTATAAAATGGACTAGTAGGTATGTATCCAAGAGTAAAGACATATTTATAAAAAAAAATATTGTTCTTATGTAGTGTATAATGTTCATAAATTTAGTGTCGCCCCCCCCCCATAATACTAAGTCAAATACGCCACTGTACCTAAGCATATTAAATATTATTTGTTGATTCAAATTAGGAGACAGATATAATTTTCAAGAACAAATAATATTTAAGTTTGATCACTGACAATCCATAAATTTATACCCCACATTGCTTTTTTATTTTATTTTATTTTATAGTGTTTGGTATAAACATAATATTTTTTTTTTAATTTACAGATGCAAGGCCAAATATATCACAGAGCAGGTTCACTGTTACCAGTGTCAGATAGCAACTACAAATTCCTGCAAATTTATTTTATGGGCAATTCACCACATGAAATTGATCTGCGTTGTGCAAAGAACAATTTAGTAAAAAGGTCGATTGTAGAACAATTACAAACTTTATTTCATGAACAAAATCAATTGATTATATTTTTCAAAACTGCACTGGATCTGATGCCATCTGATAATTACAAAATTGTAATCAGAGCTGATAAAACACCTGCGGGTCAACATGTAAGACGTTTTAATGCACCAACTATTGATGAAGTTGCTATCGTTGTAGTTGGAGAAAACTTGGAATCCCGTAATATTGTTTTACATCGTCGGAATGATCGATTACTACGTATCAAGGAAACACACCGCTCATATGATGCACTGCAATATCCCATTATATTTTGGCAAGGTGAAGATGGCTATGATTTCTCAATAAAAATGATAAATCTCATTACAAGTAATTAAAAGCTAATTAGTTTAGCTTAGCGATAATATTTCAGTCACCATATTATGTATTTTAATTTTATATTTCAATGTTATAAAAACAAAATCTATTTACAGGTTCTGAAACCAACAAAAAAGTCAGTTCAATGAACTATTATTCATACCGCCTAATGATTCGGGAAGATGTAGACAATCTCATATTGAAATGTCGGCGATTATATCACAAATATGTTGTTGACATGTATGTTAAAATTGAAACGGAGAGATTAACATACATCAGGTTGAATCAGACCAAACTCCGATCTGAAGAGTATATTCGCCTTCGAAATGCGATTAATACTGATGGAAATGCACAGAATGTTGGTCGGATGACTATTATTCCTGCAACATACATCGGAAGCCCTCGACATATGCACGAATATGCTCAAGATGCCATGTCGTATGTTCGTCATTATGGTACAGCAGATTTGTTCATCACATTTACATGCAATCCGCACTGGATAGAAATCAAGCAGGAGTTATTCCCTGGGCAATCACCCATTGATCGTCATTACAGCCATAGTCTTTAGACAAAATTTGAAATCTTTATTGGATTTCATCGTAAAACATTGTGTTTGGTGAGACACGCTGCTGGATGTATTCTGTGGAGTGGCAGAAACGAGGATTGCCACATGCACACATTTTGATTTGGTTGGTTGAAAAGATAAGGCCAAATGAGGTTGATGTAGTGATATCAGCTGAAATTCCCAATGTACAAGTAGATCCTGGATTGCATGAGGTAGTTATCAAAAACATGTATCAACATGGTCCCCGTGGAACTCTTAATCAAAATTCACCGTGTATGGTGGATGGTAAAACGATGGTCAAAACGATATCCACGGACATTAATATGGGAAACAATTACTGGTAATGATGGTTATCCACTGTACCACCTTGCCATAGATGATATGTATGACTGGGGAGCGCGGAGTAAGCCAGGCCCCCATGGTTATTTATAAATTGTGTTTTTAGTTATTCTAAATATTCTTATAATTTTATATTGGTTTATCCAGTAGCGGCTCGTCAGGTTCACATAAGGTGGTGCACAAAAAATGTATAAGATATCTATGTTAGATGGTAAAAAAATTAATTTTGCTTTAGGTACATTGTACATACCAAAATAATGTATCTACTTATCTTATCTAAATTAAATTTTTTAAGCTTTTTGCCCCATTAAAATATAAATAAATTATAAAAAACAACTAACTAGTTATTATTAATTTATTATGTATGAATATAAACAAAATATCTTTGTAATTATAATTAATTATTATGTCAATACAATTACTACAAATTACAATTATTATTATATAAAATTAATCAGTTACATTTTTAAAAACTAAATCTATACGTCTATCTTTTTTTTGTATAAACACTTTAATAACTTCTTCGTTAAAATTAGACATTTTATTAATCATGTTTTTTTCAATAGACAACATAACTAAAGCATTTAGTCTTTTTTCTACCATTGTATTTCTAAGAAATGTTTTGATTCTTTTAAGAGTTGAGAATGACCTTTCTGCTTCTGCCGATGTCATCGGAATTGTTGCAATTATTAATATAAGTTTGTACGATTCTGAAAATACTGATTGTAAATTGTTGTCAATAATAAATTTTAATAAATTTACTGCCCCCGACACGTCACGAAAATCGGTTCGCTTATATATTAATTTTAATTCAGTTTCAAGTTTATTGTTATCAAATACAGGATAAGATTCAATTGTTTTGTTGAAATATTGTTGAAGAAATTGTTTTTCATATGAAGGAAAATTCGGGGATATAAATAAATAAGAAGCAAATAAATGATCTTTGAACCGGTCCTGAACGCTACTTATTAAAACATCACATATTTCCTTTGAAGCTGCATGCCTTGAAACATTTGAGTCATTTGATCTTTTTCTTTTAGACGTTAAAACGTCTTCAGACACTTCATTTGATAAATTATTTCTTTCATTTTGAATATTTTCTTAAAATTTATTTATTGCGTCATTTACTTGAATAGGGTCGACGGTTTGTTTTTGTAATTGGTTGTATAAAATATCAATGTGTGGCATTAAACGATGAAATACATTCAACCAAAATATAAATATCTTATCATTTAGCAATCGACGTAATGCTCCTGCTTGATTAATTGCAATGTTTTGGTTGAAAGTATTTTCAATCTCTTCAAAACATTCAATAATCGATTCACGATTTTCATAAACGGTGTTAATTATACGACTTTTAAAATTCCACCTAGTATTTGAAGAGCGTTGAATTCTGTGGTTAACGATTTTATCTAAAAAAGCCACTCTTTGAGGGGAATTTGAAAAAAAGTTTGTGATGTCTGTCAAATTAGAAAAAAAATTCTAACATCACGGTTTTGAGTGGTGGCTTTACTTAAAATCAAATTCAATTTATGTGCATAACAATGAACAAAGTGAGCATATTTATATTCATCTTTTTGCACGGAGGAAAAACGGCCACACATAACGGCGGCACCATCGTAACTTTGTGAAATCAATTTATCAGTATTTTCTGATAATTCTTTTAAATTATCTTTTATACAATCAGCTAATGACTTGGCATCATGTCCCTAGAGAATAAAAAATCCCCAAAATCTTTCAACCGGTGTACCATCAGATAAAATATATCTAAACACTATAGACATTTGAAATTGAGATGATATGTCTGTAGTCTCATCAGCAATTATAGAAAAGAAATCAGATTGTTGTATTTTATTTTTTATATTCTAACGTATGACAAATAACATATAATCTAACATATCATTTTGAATAACTTTAGAAAAACCTTTAAAGACTGTTGACTTTTCAATATGTATTTTTAATTTATCGTCTAATTCTGCACTAAAAATAATCAATCCACGAAATATACCTGGATTTACAGAATCAGATTTCTCGTTGTGTCCACGAAGAGCTAACTCAAAAGCCCCACAAAATTTAATACAATCAATTATTTTTGATAAAATGTAACGGTTATGGGCTACGGTTTCATTATATTTTTTTTATAGATAAACTGTATGCACTTGAGAGCTGTTGCCTAATATCTTGTTTTCCTAGAAGATTTAAAATTAAATGCGAATTAATGTGAGAAATTGATTTTTCATGAATTTTGATTTTCAAACTTAAATGAGCCAAATCGTTTATACCATTATGTACCCAATTATTATCACCAGATTTTCGAGAAAATAATATACAAGGAAAACAAAAAAGGCGATTTACTTTAGAACATCCGCATAACCATTCATGCTTTTTGTAAATGTCGTAATTAAAACTTCATTTAAATTCTCTAGACTTAGACTTTGTAGTTTGAGAGATACTTAAATTAGATGTTGGCCTACCTTCATTTTTATTTCGATTTTTTTTCCGGGGATAAAGTTGAAAAGCTGATATTTAATAAATATTCAACAGTAACCATAATTTTTGATAAGTAGTTACAAACAATACAAACACAAAATTAAAACTACACTACAGGCACCCACCAAAAACAATTAATGATAATATTAATGTTCGTACAAAGAATCTAATAAACTTTAAACGCAAACCGCACACGGGCACACGGCACGTTGTTTGACGAAACTAATGGCGAATAATAGCTAACTGTAATCATCATTACAATATGATTTTAATCTGTTTTTATATTATATTATTGTTGATATTATACAATCATAGTGGTTATTTATAGTTGATTTGATAGCACACTGGCGGCAGTTGATGGATAATGTACAATGATGCGTTATCGTTTCGACGAATGACGTGATATCGCGATACGCGACACGATAAAATAGGTTCGGTGCACACATAAAATGTGCTCCGAATTGCCATGTATTCATAGAGTAATAATATATAGAGATGAACTAACATATACTTGCACAGTACAAAAAGTGAAGCAATTAAAAGGACAAAAACCAGTATGACCACATAAAGGAAAAAAAATATTTTTTAATATGTGATTGGTAGGAACAAATAAAACAACTCGGCATTATGGTTAGAACAAATAAAACAACCAAATAAACAATACAAATATAATAAAATAACTAAGACACGTTAAAAAACAATGATCGTTGTCAAACTTCAAATAATATTTTATTGTTATTTTAATTTAATTTTGTTATCACTACGGTATCATTGGCGCACATACGGGGGTGCCGTAATATAAAACCACGATATATTGTACGTAATGTTTTTTTTTCAAACTGGTTACACTGTATTTTGTCTTTCTGTTTGCTTCATATTACAACGGCTATAGCGTCCCCCTGCATGTATTACGACGTGTTGAGGCATTTAGCTAATTTTACACGGCCGCCCGGAGCACAAATAATTGCGAAATTATTTAATCGTTTATAGACACACTTATTATCATAAAAGCTGCAACAACAACGCCAGTTCGTGTCCCGCTTTCCTACGAGCCACACTTGTGTTGCCTTCTATCCGTTATCGCATTTTTAGCTTCCGATAGCAAGTTATATAACAAAGGTCACCGCACAGCACAGGTAATATGTAGTATCATATCTATATACGTCCCCAATTAAAATGAACAATCAAATTATTCCGCCGTCGTCGTCCGACGCGAGTTCGTCTAAACAAAAGGGTGACTGTAAGTTGCGTCCCAATGTACCTTTTTGATGTAAATTGCGGCCCGCATTTTATCAGGTACTACGTAAGTTGCGGCCCGTGTTTTTTTTGTGTATACGTAAATTGCGTCCCGATTATTTTTTGTGTATACCTAAATGTTGTCCCTAGTATTTGTTGTGCATAATATGAAAATTGCATTACAACCAATATTTTCCTTCCCATTTTATCAGACTTAGGACTGTCAACATTATTGTTATAATATTGGTATGGTTAAAAATATTGGTTTTATTATCATTATTATTATTCAGCATATTGTTTTTGTAAAATATTTGTTTGTTTACATTATTTATTTTTATATTTTAAATTTTAAAACTTATAACTTAAAAGCAGGACAAAATTTGAAGGACATATGCCTCACAAATTCAATTTGGGTAATTTTTTTATTTTCTAATTCTTTCATTTTTTGTTTAATATATTCTTCTTTTTCAATTACCATTCTCTTTCTTGAACCCTGACTCTGTAAAGCTATATACGTATCAGTTTGTATATTTTTTAAAACATCTATAAAATTAAAAATATTTGGGTGAGAAGAATTAAATGAATTATTTAATTTTCTGTGGAACGATTCACAATTGTTTGTCGTACGTAATGTCGATGATGAATATTCTGCCCACATTTCTGGTGGAAAGTCAGCGTTATGTTTTATATATGAGTCTAATATATAATCAGTAAATTCTAATACTTTAGAATCTTGTGGTTGAATTGCCATAATGTCTTCGGTAAAACAGTTTTCAATATCATGTGGATTTAAGAAAGGAAGTCCAAAAAATAGTTGTAAAAAATTACTTATTTCTGTATTTTTTTTTTTATAATTGGTACTAAGCCCTAGCTGTTGTATTTTTCTGTGCCAACTTTGTTCTAGATGGAATCTACACCCCTTTACTTGTATAGAAGGCCAGACAGTATTTGCAGCAGCATGTATAGCCTTTTCAAAATCTACATACATTCGAACCGGGTTTAATAGCATATCATTTTTTATACATTCTTCTATTAAATGTTGAAATGCAGCAGTATAGCAATTAGTTGATTTTGATGGCAGCAAAAAATAAACAAGTGGGACATAATCATTATTTATTACACCGTGAATAGTAAACAATTGATAATATAATTTTGGGCAACTTTTGAAAGTACCGTCTACAAATATCGTGTTTAAACTGCATAAAGCTTGTAAATTACGAATTGTCGAGAATCCTAATATATTTGTTTCGTTATTATTCACTAACAAAAAATCTTCACCTCTAACAGTTTTAAATTTCATATTTTTGAAAGTGTCGTGAATTTGGGTTAATGTATTAGGTAATTTGGGCAACTTTGAAGATCGAGCATTATGGATATTTCTTTTTATTAATAAAACCTCTTTAGTAGTTATATTTTCAATATCATCATTTTTCAGTTCAGAATGTAACATTTTTGATGGTCTAGTGAACATGTCATCTACTGCTTTTCGTTTTAAATTATTACTAAGTTTTTGTCTACTTAAAATATTTTCTGGTAATGGTTCATGATTATGTTCATTAACACTTTCAATCACAGAATTAAGGCTATTGAATTTTGAAAAGCACTTACACGTTTTGACGGTGCAACACCAACGTTCAATATCATTTTTCAAAAACTTATGAAATCGAAATTTATAACCACCAATTAATTTTATTGTTTTATTTTTTTCACTTGTCATCACGTCCATTGTAAGTACACAAAATCACCAACTTATTCGCGCACATGTATAGAACAGTTATCGGTGAACTAACATGACATTCTTGTGTTCGTTGTACGTCTCTGCTTTATCTTGTTAGATATTTATGATGTTATCTGCTGTATATTGCTTATAAATAAATTTGAGCAATTTTCCGTCGGACGCAATTATCGATAGATAACAGACACACGGGACGCAATTTACGTATACACAAAAAAACACGGGCCGCAACTTACGTAGTACCTGATAAAATACGGGCCGCAACTTACGTATGTTGTTATAGTGACCTTTTTATTGGGACGCAACTTACATTCTCCGAAACAAAATCATCAAAACATATCTACTCCTAATCAAACCAATACCAAAATACCCAAACCAAACATGTTTTTATCTACACCAAACCAACCATCAGCGAATGCTATACAGGATGTCCCAAAAATCACCGAAAATAATCTACAAAATATTTCCACGGAAAAAAAAAACTTTTGCGGAAACATTAAATCCAACCCCGTTCCCGAAAAAAGATCAAGGCATAATTTTTGATATAGTTAACGAAGAAATTCAACTAAAGGAATATGTCATAGAAATAGGAAAAATAATCAAATCCGAAAACATCATATTTATTTCCAAAATATCAAAAAAACGCATGTGCATCTTTCTATCATCAAAAGAACTAGTCAATAAATTAATCCGAGACAATGAAAATCTGGTCGTCCAAGGCCAAAACGTTAAACTAAGAAAACTTTTTAATCCTGACAAAAGAATCATTCTCGCAAATGTTTACCCTAACATACCTCATGAAATAATAATACAAGCACTCAAAGAACATTCAATCGTGCCCACCAGTCCCATATCATTTCTACGAGCAGGCCTTCACATCGAAGGTTTTACACACATATTAAGCTTTAGACGCCAAATGTACATATCACCCGAAGACGAATATAAAATACCTAGTTCACTACTTATAAATTTCGAAAATTCAAACTACCGAATATTCCTATCTAACGATGAACTAACCTGCTTTTTATGTAAACAAATTGGGCATACGTCAAATAATTGTACTAAAGTAACAGAACCCAAAATAACCGAGAGACACTATAGCCAGGAAACAAATAATACACAAATATTGTCAGAATTAGAAGAACCCAAAACACCCATAGACTTAGACACCGATCTGGATATTGATGAGTTCATGGACCATTCCCCGATGCACAACAAAAAAACAGTAACTGAACAAACCCAAAGTATCAAAAGGCCCGCTTTAACACTATCACCTACACTAACGTCTTCAACTATATCTAACAACAAGCCTTCTACATCTGACCGGAGCAAAACACAAATAACAAACCCTACCAAAAAAACAAAAGTAACCCCGGCGACAGAAAGTTTCTTAGACAACATTGAGACTCATCTATCACCAATTAAAGAGCTTTTCGATAAGAACAACGATTTTCCCATAGATTACACGCAATTCAAAGATATAATTGAAAACGTACAAAACAACCCAGATCCTGAGAGTATAATCGAAAAGTACAATATATCTATCAAAACAATGATAGATATTGTTGAAAAAATTAGACCTAAACTTCAAACCAATATAAGCAAAGTACGATTCACCCGTTTCTTAAACGTGTTATTTAAAAAATATATGGAAAAACCCAATGGCACAGATACACAATAGTAAAAAAAAAAAAAAATTCAACCACCTTCACTCAAATCAAACCTATTAACAAAAAAAAAATAAAAATATTAATTAATTATAACAATAATGAACAGCAACATTTTAATAAATAATCCCCCACCAAACAATTCAAATATAAATATGCTACAATGGAATGTAAATGGTTTTTATAACAGACTCGATGAAATCAAATTACTAATTAACTCACAAAACCTCGACATTCTTTGTCTACAAGAAACAAACCTTGCGCAAAATTCAACACCATTAATCAAAGGATATCAATCTTTTACCAAAAACCGACTAAATTGTAGTAGAGCCAGTGGTGGAGTAGTCATTCTTACCAGTCTATCATACCCAGCACAAGAAATACCAATAATATCTCAACTTGAAGTAATTGCTATCAGACTTAAAGCCAAAGAAAATTTCACAATATGCAATATCTATTTACCAAACCTCACCAATTTCGACCAAAATGATATCCAGAACATTATCAACCAACTTCCAACTCCCTTTTTTCTACTCGGAGATTTTAATAGTCACAACACCTTATGGGGTTCAAATCACTCCGACACTAGAGGCCGCATCATAGAATCAGTGCTGGATAATCCACATATTATACTTTTAAATAACGGTAATGACACTCACTTCTCGGCAGCTTCAGGCAACACATCCTCAATTGACCTAACTCTGTCGTCTACTTCAATTGGCAGCAACACCGAATGGAAAGTAATACCGGCAATATATAGCAGTGACCACTGGCCCATCATTGTTAATATCAAATACCGCAACAACACCGATATTTACGAAATTCCACCCAGGTGGAAACTTAAAAACGCCAACTGGGAACTTTATACGCAATTAGTCGAATATGAAATAGAAAAAATGAACACACCTGAAAATGAAAACGTCGAAGTTACACTCGAAACACTCGAAAATATTATTTTAACCACAGCCGCACAAACAATAGGAGTAACTCACTACAATAGCAATAAACCACCGGTCCCCTGGTGGAACAAAACATGCGAGGCCACAATTAGGAACAAAAAAAGAGCTTATAACAGATACAAAAAATCCAAAAACATTGTCGACTTTATAGAGTTTAAGAGGCTCAGAGCGATAGCCAAACGTACTATTATCGACAGCAAAAGACAAATCTGGCAACACTTCACCAAAACATTGACAACCTCCACCACCCCATCCGAAGTTTGGGGGAAAATAAAAGCTATTAAAAATATACCAACACACAAAAACATTAAAGTCTTACAAACCGACACACAAAATCTTACGGAATCAATTGACATAGCTAACGAACTTGGTCGAAAATTTGAAAGAAATAGTAAAGATGTATCACTAAACAAACTCTTTCTAGACCACAAAAAAGAAAACGAAAACTATGATGTATTTAATATACCACAAAACACTCAGCCCATAGATGAAGATCAAATAGCACTCAATGACGAAATTACCTTCCGAGAGATACTAACAAATCTTAATACAGCCAAAAGCAAGAGCTGCGGTGCTGACAACATTCCAACTGACTTTATACGTCACCTACCCACAAATGGACTAAACCTTATATCAGTGGCGTAACTGGATAAAAAACTAGGGGGGGCAATGTAATTTATTCACCATAATCAAAACCCTGAGTCCCTGACCCCTACATTGATTTAGTCTTAAAACCAAGGCTTCAAACCGAAATGTTTTTGTGGTTAATGGTTTTAGTTCTTCTTTAATTTTTTTCGGTTTAAAAAATCGGTTAATATTGATCCTACATTTCATGGTTATTAAAAACCGATTTTTAAATTAATAAAATCGGTTAATTTTTTTTTTAATAATATGAATAATATGTTTATACTGTCTATGTTAGAAACAAATTGTAGCCCGTAGGTAACAGTTACCCATATTGTTAAATATTATTAAGTACCTAGAGAGGTCATTAATAAAATGTGCTATGAGTAGTTTAAAAAGTAGGTAAGTAGTATAAATATTATATACACATATTGACATATTTTATGCTTGGGGAACAATAAATAATAAATAAATAACCATCAAATAATTTAATTACTTTATTAACAAATAAAAGAAAGAATAGGTTTTATTTTTTGTTATTTTAGTGTGAGTTTTCTGTTACCTCCTACTCCATTCGAAACAAATTCATCAATTACTTTGTCGAAATCTATTGGCACTTCTCTTTGAATTTGTAATAATGCTAACCCGCTTAAGCGCTCTTGTCCCATGCTGGTTCTTAAGTAACTTTTTAGGCGTTTTAAGCAGGAAAATGTTCTTTCACAAGAGGAAGTATTTGTTGGTATAGTCAAAAATATTTTTATAATTTTTGTGTAGTTTGTAAATCCTATTTGTATATCACCACATAACAAATATGCTATTTTATTATCGATGTTAAACTCATCATACTTTGTCTTGAACATTCGATTAAACATAGCAAGCTCAATAGTGACTTCATTAAAATCTAAGTTATATGTTTCACATACTAATTTTATTGAATTATTTTCGGGTTTTTCACTGATAATAACATCCTTCATAGCTTGTAGTATATTAAGATCGTTTTCTTTAAATCTGTCTTGTATTTCTTTTATTACAATATCTAAAACAATGTAATAGATGTTAATTTTATACATATCTTGAACACTTGTTATGTCTGTGGAATTAACTTGACCTCCTCCCAATTTTAGTGGAATAGTTCTTTTTCTGGGAAGTTTTGGAGAGCTAATATTGTTTTTTTTTGTTATTTCCATAGCTTTGTTCCAAGTTTTATCGAATTCTGTAACTGATCTATGCTCACTTAAAATAGCTACTGTTTGAAGTGTCATTGTAATTACATTTGCATAATTAATATTAGGGGATTGCAAATACTTTGACAAGATATTAGTTTCTCGCATCACGTCATTTAAAAAAACTATGCAGAACACAAATTCAAAGTTTGATATAGAAAAAAGCAACGAAGAAGCATCAGATCCATTTATTGAATCTTGTTCTGATATGTCTTCTAGAGTTTTGAGAATGACTGTAAAATTGGATACAACTGAGTCTAATGCATCTATCCTACAACTCCATCTCGTGTCACTCAAACTTTTTAAAGTTTTTGGTCCAATTTTATCGCCCATTTTAGTCCGTATTTGCTCAAATATTTGATATCTTTTAGAAGAGGCACCAATAAAGCTATGCAAAGTCTTTAATGTCCCAAATGTATTTCTCACATATGAAACTTGTTTAGCCAAATCAACCAAACAAAGATTTAGAATGTGTGCATGGCAATGAACATAAAATGCTAATGGATTTTCAGTTCGTATTTTGGCTTGAACACCATTATAAGACCCTCTCATAGAAGCTGCACCGTCATAACATTGACCTCTTAAATCTTCAATTCTAAGATTATAACTATTGAGCACTACTTTTATTAAATTAGTCAAACACTCACCATCAGTTCTGGCTGTTCTATAAAATCCTATGAAAACTTCATGGGGGTTTAAATTACCATCAACATAACGTATGATGAATGATACTTGTTCGTGCCTAGCGAGATCCTGTGTTTCATCAATTAATATACTATAAATACCAGCCAATTGTATGTCCTTGATTATGCTTTTTGTTACAAACGCAGCCATTAAACTAATAAATTCATTAGTATGTGTACCAGTCACATATCTGAAAGATTTCTCTTTTTGTAAAAAGTAACGATCCAAGATATTATTATCTTTTGCTCGTAACTTCATCAGTTCTAAAAAATTGCCCATGTTTTCAGAATCTTCATTTTCTCTATGCCCTCGAATTGGGATACCTTGGTAAGCACAGTATAGAAGAGTTTCCAATAAACATTTTATGTATTCTCTATTTTCTTTTACTACTTTCTTGTGATTACTATCAATTTTAGATATGACATTGCCATGTTTAATAGCTGATTTTAAGCTAGCATATTTTGTCAAAGATTCCTTATGGCCAAAACTTTTGGAATGATTAGTAGAATATTCATTCATTTTTTTCCAAGATTTAAAACCATTGGTTATAAATGCTTGATCACAACTGGCAGACGGTAACGCACGACAATAAAAACAATATACTGAATTTTGTGAAGGACTGTACTCAAGCCATGGATATTTCACATACCATTCTATTCTAAATTTTCTGCCATTAACTTTAGGGAAGTTACAATCAGTTGGCTGATATGGACCGAGACCAGAACAAAGTAAGTTATATGCATTTTTGAAATTTCTACCTGGATCACGATCACAGTCAATTTCATACTCAATGCTCTGGACATTTGTGGACTTTTCAGATTTTGGAATATTCAAAATATCTTCATTTATAGTGTTATCCACACTTGTGGCACTATTTTCAGGTATTTCTACACTTCCTAAAATACAATAAATTTAATAATCATATAATAACTACTTTAAATTATAGTTAAATAATAAATACATAATAAGAATCTTTATACTAGAATTTAGTATATGTATAAAAATTACCATTTTTTAATTCATTAATTTTTGAGTGGATAAATTTAAATGAAATAATTTTACTAGATACTTATTATTTTATCTGTTCATAATATGAACCATTAAAATTAAAATTATTTAGTAAGAATGGTAGGAAAAAAACTTTTGTTTCAAAAATGTATTAAATATTTTAGTAATACTCACTGGTCTGGTCATTTGTAGTTTTTTTTTATCTCGATGACATGAAATCGACCAACGTCAACTGTCGTTTATTTGACATATTTTTAAAAAACGTAATTAATAATTATTTAGGAAAGCACACTATCGTAACGTAACAGAATATAATGTCGTAATAAGACAAGTACAAGTCCAACTGAACAGTGATATAAGGAATTAGCAAGACAAAATAATATAATAATTATCTTTATTATACTAATATACCATTATCAGTTACTTGTTATTGATCTAAAATTAACCTGCCGTTCAGCCGTACGTTCCTGTAGTCATAATCTCGATTTCAAGATAATAACGTGTTCCCCAATCACGGATAATAATAGTCACGAGTAATGCGATTATTGCCATAACACTGACAATACGTCAACATTGTAATATTATTCAACAAGAGAAACATAAAATAAATTTAAACTTTTATAAAGTAATTTGAGGAAAAAAATATTTTAATATTATAATAATATGTTAACAGTCTTGTTAAAAATACTTTTTAAATGTGGATTATTTGTGGGGTTACTTTTGATGATACTTTTGCCCACCCACAAACATTTCTGGGGGGGCAATTGCCCCCCCTTGCCCCCCCGCAATTACGCCACTGCCTTATATTAAAATTATTCAATAAGCTTTTTAAAACAAACACATTTCCAAACAAATGGAAAAAGGCGATAATAATCCCCATTCCAAAACTTTCAAATAATAATTACTCCACCGAATGATATCGCCCTATATCGCTCCTTTGCACATTAAGCAAATTACTAGAAAGGATAATAAATAACAGGCTCATATGGTACCTAGAAAAAAAAAATTTCTAGGTGACAAACAATTCGGTTTTCGCAAACAAAGAAGTACTTACGACTGCCTAACCAACATAGAGACAGAAATTCGCGAAACATTCACTGCGAAACAAAGTATGATACTCATTTGCCTCGACATAAGCAAGGCATACGATACAGTATGGCGCTATAAGGTACTTAAATCCCTATTCAACTGGGGGATTCATGGAAATATATTCAAATACATACAAAATTTCCTTTCAGACAGATCATTCAGAGTAAAAGTAAACAATACATTATCCGATGAATTCTTTTTAGAAAATGGCGTTGTCCAAGGTTCTCCGATTAGCGTTACCCTATTCCTAACTGCGATTAATGACGTTACCAAAATAATAAAACTGCCCACGCACATAAACATATTTGCCGATGACATTAATATGCACTGCAAAGGAAATAATAATAAATCCATTCTAGAAAACATTCAAACGAGCTTAGACATCATAAACGATTGAAGCAAAACTAATGGTTTTATCTTTGCTCCCAGTAAATCAAAATGTATTGTTTTTTCAAAGAAAACCAAAAAAGCTCCTAAACCTGAATTAAAAATTAACAATATAATCATACCCATAGTTAAGAATGTCAAAATCCTTGGAATGACCTTTGACAATAACCTAAACTGGAAAAAACATATTTCCATCCTTAAAACCAATGCTATCAAGACAACTAACATCATTAAAATATTAGCAAACAACAAATGGGGAGGACAAAAAGATCCAAAGTAGATTACGGTTCCATCATATCCGGCAGTGCCAAAAACACTATGTTGGCCAAACTTGAAACAATTCAAAACACAAACTTACGACTAATAACAGGTGCATTTAAAAGTAGCCCGATCAACAGTCTGCTATGCATTTCAGGGGAGACATCACTTGAAAAGAGACGGAAATTACTTGAACTTCAATACGCTATTAAAATCGCCTCTTATCCGGACCACCCAACCTATAAAACTATATTTAAAAAAATAAATAAAGATACGAATAACGTACCCTCCAACACAAGCAAACCAATTGGCATAAGAATAGAACCTTTCTTTTACACGCTCGACATTAATCCTAAACACATTATAAAAACTGCCTCTTCCATCAAACCACCTTGGAGACCAAATAAATTTGAAATATATTTCAGTTTTGCTGAAAATAATAAAAATAATAGAGACCCCCGGATATTTAGGAACCTTTATAGCAAAAAAATGCAAAACAACGATCAAATTTTAGTATTTACAGATGCATCCAAAACCGACACTAGTATTGCTTTTGCGATAATTATAAACGATTCTGTTTACAAATTCAGACTACCAGCCCTGAACAGCATCTTTACCGCTGAAGCCTTAGCAATCAGGAAAGCAATCCAACTAATAAATGAGATGCCAAACCATTCGTTCAATATTCTCACGGATTCTCTGAGTACATTGACAAGCATTCAAAATACAAAAAATATTAATGAAATCACCAATGACATTACTAACCTTCTCAATACTACTCAAAAACATATAACATTAACATGGATACCCAGCCACATTGGAATTGAGGGGAACGAAAGAGCAGACGCAGCAGCGAGACAAGCAACGGACGATCAGACCATCGAAACTATTCAATTGTTCTCCAAATATGACCTCAAAAGAGAGGCCAAAACTACCATAACTAACCTATGGCGAGAGGAATGGAACCTACTGAGAGACAATAAATTAAGGGAGATTAAACCGAACACGGACAGATGGACAAACCCTCTCACCTTAAACCGTGAACAGGACGTAATATTAACGCGTCTAAGAATAGGACACACCTGGCATACACATAGACACCTCATGGACAATAGCGAGCCTGAACCATGCATCACTTGTGGACTGGAAGTCTCGATCAAACACCTATTGTTAGAATGCCGCCAATTCAACAAAGAAAGAGCCAAACACAACATCCCAAACAGCCTGTCCGAATGCCTCAACAACGAGCCACTAAATATCCACAACACACTACAATTTGTCAAAGACACTAATTTATACAAAACGATCTAACCTTATACACCATGTAGCTTTAAACTTTTTACTGTAGTAATCTATGTAGTTATCTAACCCTATCATAACCAAACTTTTTTTTTTAATTTTAATCAATCTTTCTTTATTGTACTGTAATTAATACTCCCTTAACTCTTACACCCAACTTGTATATATATAAAAAAAAAAAAAAAAAAACAAAAAACATTGTATTCACTATAGTACCACCTAGCTAAATTACGTTTATATAACTACTTTTGTTTTTTTTCCTTTTCCAGGCCAATGACCCATGTTGTCGAGGCCTTTATTTATAATAATAAAAAAAAAAAAAAAAGCTGCAACAACTTTTTTAATTAATTTATATTTTATATATTACAGACAATTTGAATAGTAATCAATTACATGTTATTATAGGAATCTAATAATTTTTTACATATTTTTTTTTGGTGGTTCACGTGCTCCTGTGCACCATACCACGAGCCGCCACTGGGTTTATCATATTAATATAATCAACACGACAACGCCACTAGGCACTAATCAGTAGACAGTAATTCACTTATCACTACGCTTGACAGAGCCAATGCGTCTATATTCTATTCAAAAGAGAACATACCGGGTGGCAACCGTTTTACGTTCGACAGCGCGCATCTCCCACCAAAAACCAGCTGTCCGACGACAATAAGATTGTAAACAATTGATTTAATTGGTGTATACACGTCGAATAATTTCGATCGGCGACCGTCGTAAACGATCGACGCGTAACTAAGACAAAAGTGGGAGAAATTGGGCTTGAGACGGCCGCCAGTCGTCAGTCTTGATGCGCGAAAGTGGTATGTTCTCTTTTGAAACGAAGTATACACGTCGATTTATCGTCGTTTTGTCGTATTTCTTTATTTCTTCATTGAGTTAATATTTATGAAACCAAGGGCTTCCCAGACCCTATTTTCAGGGGGAGCGACTTTTAGACTTGTAATGTTGAGGAATAAAAAATAAACAAAAATAATTTAACTATAATATTTAAGATTAAAAATAAATAAAAATTCTTTTAAATGAAGCACAAACTAATTAAAATTATTATTCTATAAAACAAATTCTTTGAATCGTTTGTGTTCTTCAAATCTATTATTTTGCACGCATCTAGCATACTACGTGAACTGTGAAGACGTATTCGTGTACTACAATAATATCATTATTATTTCGTGTTTAACAAAACAAAAAAAAAATATCGAACGTTCAGTATCAGATAACGTGTATCTAAAAGTATCTATCGTTATAAAATCTATATGATATGAGCTGAATTCCGAGTGCTTCTATCAATATATTACACACCTATATCATAATCTATGATTTGAAATAATTTCGTAATTTTTTTCTAATGATTATTATAATATGATACAGCTGATAATGTAAAAAAAGGTAAAACAAAAAATTGATAAGGCCCAGGGGGGGGCGATCCAGGCCTACGAATGTTCAGATTCCCCAAAGATGCTAGACATGAAATTTGGATGATTAACTCTGGTAATTAAATATACTTAAATGTAATTAAAATTATTGGGATAATTGGGAAACAAACTTTATAATATAAATGCATAATCTTTAATAAATAATGTGTTGATAATAATATACCTATTGTATAGAATGTTACCAATTAGGCCTAATAGTAAAATATTTAAGCTATTTTAAGTGATTAAACATTCGAGTCCAATTTTTTTTAAACTAACCTTAAACAAAATTAAATTATTGAGTTATTCCAGTTTTTATTAATACAGTTTTCTTTCTCTATAAATAAAGGAAATTGTGGTTTATTAGAACTTTATGTAGACAAGTTATATAATAAGTATCTGTGTCAGGAACACTTCAGTTCAAATGATTTCATCCAAGGGAATAAAAAATCATTGAAACCGAAAGCTATTCCATACAGATATAATGTTAGGTTCATCTGAAGAAGATGGTACTGGTTAGTACATCGGCTGGTACTGGTGAATTGCAATTTTTAACTTCTACTAAAATCTATTATAAACCTAGACCTGCAGATACTGCAATAGAATTAGTATTTCCCAGCTCTACTTCTAGTACTTCTTCAATTATGTCTACACCGAAAAAAAAGAGATATCAAATTTAATTCAAATGGCTAGTCCAAATTAAAAAAAAAAAAAAATTAGTTAACGACTCGCCCAGAAAAATTAAATTAAAACAAAAAATTGAAACAAAATCAAGTTTAATGCACATTAAAAATACCCATATCCTAAAATTAAAAAAATCTATTTCTAAATACGTACAAAACTCGTCATAATTTGAATAATCTTATGTCTGCTTTTAAATTTCCATCGTGTAACTCCAAAGATATGGTAATCATGCAATTAAAAAATAAACGTCGTACATGGACAAATAATGAAAAAAAACTTTAAATTTTAACGTTTACTTTTAAATCTTTAAATTTATTTTATAAATCACCTACTACCATTGCAATATGTTACAAAAATATAATATATTATATAATAATATATATTAGTTTTAGTAATAATTTGAGAATTATTACAAGAAAATGTCTTATTTTTATAAGACAAATGTATACTATATTATACATACCATTCTGAGATGATTTATCAATGGAAATGTTTTGGTTACATACAATTGAATGATCTGTCATGCCAGAGTAGTCATCATCATTGGATACTATTGTATAATCATCTTTATTTGCGTTTCTCAAAAACTCAAATAAATCTTTGCTCGGATCTGATTTATTCATTTTAAGGACAATAAAAAGTTTATATTTAAATTTAACATGTGAACTATAAAAAATAAATAAGCGTATCAATACCAAAAAAATATATACTTGTCTTACCATTTGAGACAAGATCTTTATTAACTTCAATATTGGAAGTTGACTGTAATAGTTCTGTGGATTCATTTTGAGACAAGTGAATAGCTGTATCTAAAATAGTTTATAATATAATATATAAAATTACTTTTACTATTAACAAATATTATAAAAGCATATTATACAATTTATGTTTCTTACCCTTAGAGGCAAAGTCTGTATTAACTTCACTATTTGAAGTTGATTGTAATAGCTCTGTAGATTCATTTTGAGACAAATGAATAGTTGCATCTAAAATAGTTATTATAATTAAAAATAGGTAATATTACTTTTACTATTAACACAACCCATATAACTATATACAAATTTATGTTTCTTACTGTCGTATACGCCGATCACTCTCGACACATACAACACGTACACATAAATAATTAATTTAAAACATTAGATTTAACACTGGTGGCCAGTGGTGATCGAGTCACACGACCACCACACACTGACTATTTTATTCTCCTCTCATTTAACTTTTTATATCATTTGTCTTAACCTAATTACACATACTATTATTGCATATGTACTACTTGACAATTGTTGTCTTATATTCTAAATGTTATATTAATTTGTTTTCTATTGCAAAATGTTTATACAGTTTTGATTTGTGTTATTATGTTTATAGTATTTCTTAATATTACGTTGTACAATATTGCCTAATACTACATTACCCTTAGAGGCAAAGTCTTTATATATACTGCCCTGATGTAGATTTTGATAGTGCTGTTGGTTTTATTGGGTATGATGATGTAGTTGGTGTATTATCAGATACTTGAACAATTCTAGATACTGCAGCAGACATTGGTGGAATCGGTAATGTAAAAAGGGCTTCTGTTTTTTCCCGCATGGCACTAGAATTAACCAAGGAGGTCCCTGGTAATCCGGAACGGGAGTATTGGGTAAGTTATGGGAAATCCAATACTACTCCAGTTATTTTCCTGATGTCCTGTCCCATGGCTATCCTGTTTCGGATAACCTTTGCATATAATGTTTAGGTATTCCTAGGATAACATTTTCATTCCGGAATCAATCCTATGGTAATCCAATAAGACATATTATATATATATATATATATATATATATATATATATATATATATATATATATATATATATATATATATATAATAATTTGGTTAAATTTTAGGACTAGCTTTATCCAACGTTGAATAATCCACAATAACATAACAATTGTGTGCTGTACAGTGTACACAGTATAAAGATCAAAAGTTGTCTTATTTTTGGGAGGCTAAACTCAACTATAATTATACCTCAATTTATATATTAGCAACAGTTTTTAATTAAATTCAATCTTAAATAGTTAAAGATAGTATTTAACATAGAAATTGTTCTCTTTTTTTTATCAACTTAGGATAAATAATAAAGAAGGCAATAAATAAGAAAATATACACTAAATGGTATCTAGCCAGTTTCCTTTGGAGATTTCAACAAATTCATTATATAACATATGATTATAATTAAATTTGTATACATCATATAAGAATTAAAAATATTTCATTAATCATATGTTTATTTTTTTCTTTTATCATATTTTATAACAATGTACTAATAAAATTAGTTTGTTCATGTGACTAACATTCAAATTCAAAAAAAAAAAAAAATACTTTAAACCTTTAAGTACTTAAGAATAATAAATAATTATAAACTAAAACTTCTTAGGCATTAGTCTCTTTCCTTTTCATCCTTTCCTTGGAATGACGTAGCCAACTACTCGTTGTTTTAATAACAATATCATCGGTGTAGTTATTGGGAAATTTCTTTCTTCCAGCTTCTGTAAAATTATCTTATGAATATATTACTATCATACACAATTTTACCATCTATAGTAATTATTACCACAAATAATATTAAACAATGTCAATGATTTCATAGACAGTTTTGGTTCATTTCCAAAACATTTATTTATTTTTCCAGTAATTGTAATACTTGTTCCCACAGAGTTCGTGAATAAATTGTCTAAACAAGTTTTGACAAAAGTACCAATATCTGATCCACCGTACATTGAAATAATTTTTGACTGAAATTTACACAGTAAAATATATTTATATAATACTTTTCAGTAAGTAGATATTACTTCAAAGTTAACTAACCAAGTATTGGTAAAATGAATCATCTTTTAGAAGGCCTTCAATATAATCAAGGTCATCATTGTTTTTTAATGGAAATTTTTTGTAATGAATAGAATATTCTTTTTCAAGTGAATTATCAGGGCAATTATTACTATCATTGACTGTTAATTGATTGAAGATACGCTCTTGGTTAGAGATGATGAGACAATTTTGAGCTTTAATTTCTAAAATACTTTTCATCAATGCACTAAATTGTTTCATCTTTATCCCTATAAATATACCAAAATAAATAATTATAAAACATTATTAAGTTAGAGCAACTAATATGAGTATGACAGCACATTATAATATAGTATTAAAGTTAAATGTTATAAATTATAATGTTACTTTTGTTTACTGGAGAAGGTGATTTGTCTTTGAATAAAGTGTGAAATGCTGCACGTTTAGATGAATTATTAGATAGAACAGTACTTGAAGTTTCTTGAGTGTTTCTTGTTACTATAAAATTATATTGTGTAAAACTCACAAAAAGTTAGATTGCATTTAAATATTATAAGGTTACTTTTGTTAACTGGAGAAGGTGATTCGTCAGAAAATATACCATGAGTTGGAAGTTTTACTGAATCAATGGTTTTTGCATCTTTCCTATTGTTTGTTTCTTTCATACAATTTTAAAATAAATTATTACTGATTAGTTATAAGACAATTAAAGTGATGTTATTAAATTTATTTGATTACTTCTGTTCACCGGAGAAGGTGATTTGTCTGTGAATAAAGTACGACATGCTGCAAGTTCAGATGAATTATTGGATAGAACAGTCCTTGAAGTTTCCCGAGTGTTTCTTGCTACTAAAGAATTATATTGTGTAAAACTCACAAAAAGTTTGATTACATTTAAATATTATTAGGTTACTTTTGTTAACTGGAGAAGGCGATTCATCAGAAAATATACAATGAGTTGTAAGTTTAACTGAATCAATGGTTTTTGCATATTTCCTATTGTTTGTTTCTTTCATACAATTTTAAAATAAATTATTACTGATTAGTTATAAGACATTAAAGTGATGTTATTAAATTTATTTGATTACTTCTGTTCACCGGAGAAGGTGATTTGTCTGTGAATAAAGTACGGCATGCTGCAAGTTTAGATGAATTATTGGATAGAACAGTACTTGAAGTTTCCCGAGTGTTTCTTGCTACTAAAGAATTATACAGTGTAAAACTCACAAAAAGTTTGATTACATTTAAATATTATTAGGTTACTTTTGTTAACTGGAGAAGGCGATTCATCAGAAAATATACTTTGAGTTGGAAGTTTAACTGAATCAATGGTTTTTGCATCTTTCCTATTGTTTGTTTCTTTCATACAATTTTAAAATAAATGATTACCGATTAGTTATAAGACATTTATAGTGATGCTATTAAATTTATTTGATTACCTACTTCTGTTTACTAGTGAAGGACATTTTTCTTGCAGTAAAGTATGACATGATGTACGTTTAGATGAATTACTGGAGAGAATAGAACTTGAAGTTTCCTGAGTATTAAATTTTCCTATAAACAGATTTTGTATAAAACTCCCATTTTTATAGAAAAAATGCAATACCTTTATATTGTATTAAATTACTTTTCTTCGATTGAGAAAGTGGTTCTTGAAACATACTAGGTGAAGGTATATCAGGATAAACAACATTGCTGCTTGTTGTGTCATCTAAAATTTAATATGAATTAATTGTTATGTAAGTGGATATTACTATAGAAAAATAGTATTCAGATACCTATGTTTGATGAATAAGTAATCACACAATACCTTTATGCGGAAGAGTAAAAGATTTATTCTGGTCAGGACTGTAGTTATTATTTTTTTTGGCTCTTATTTGTCTTTGAGATTTAGCCAATGCTTCAATCTCAGTATCACATTCAGAATAGTTGAATTGTACAACTGTTGATAATTTTTCAAATGCTCTTTCAAAACTGTCTATGATAGTAGAAACAACAGCAAATTATATTATAAATTAATTAAAATAGAATTATAGAAATTACTTTTAACTAATATAAAATTGAACTAACCACTTGAGCCTAAGATTTTTTTAATTGACCAAACTGGCCAAAAATCAGTAGGATCTGTCATGTTTTTCACAGCTTTATTATACTGGTTTTCAGTATGAACATCTGTACCAGGTCTTGGTAATGAACAAGAATATCTTTCATCATTTTTATTTTGAAATAACCAAGTCTTTGGAATACACTGGACCCTACTATCTTCATATTCCACAATCAAATAATTACTAAAAAATATTAAACAATAATTACTTATAAAATTGTATCATAGAGTGAACTAGTGGGATTTAAAATATGAAAAAATTTGGTTTTAAAATAAATTTACTCAGTAAGTATAATCAAATGGAACTTACCTCATTTACACAATTATAATTACTTTTAACAGTACACATTATAATATGTTTAAAATATTCTTCTATTAATATAAATGACAAGTATTGTTTTAAAAATAAATGTTTACAACAGTTTAATAATTCTTAAGTATCACCCAATTTATTGTTAGTAAAACAATGACATAGTATTACAAAATATACTAAGATAATGTTTAAATTTAAATGCTAAGTACATAAAAAATACCTAAAACTAATATTAAAATTTTAAATCAAAAGGACATTTTGTTTTATTCAGTGTGATGGAGTGGAACTACAGTCATTCTGGTTGAATCCAAACATATTGGGAAGGAGAAGTACTTAAATTCAATATCTTTAACTGGCCATGTCATAAATTCAGATAAGTAATCTACTTCATAAATACCTAAAGTAGATGATGGGCATGGTAATTTGTACAAATCAGATTTTTTAAGGTATTCTTTGCCAATAATAACAAATAAACCATCATTATCTTTAAAGGCTACGTTGAACATTTTAATTATTCTATTCCCTTTGACACAGCAACAGTCATTTTTTTGGTCTTTTACTATGAAAGTCATATCATTAAATTTCAGTTTTTCGTATTGAGGGTTTGTACATCCTTGAACTAAAGGACCATTCATATGTGTGTTATAAAAGATGATTTTTTCAGATGTATTGATGTCACTTGAGTTGGACAACTTATTTAAATTATTTAAAGCAATTAATTCTGCATACCTTCGAACTATTTGTTGCAAAGGTTTATCTTCTTTGTGTATTTTTTTCTTCAAATGCCCTAAATAACTTTCAAATTGAAATGTGCTAAAATAATCTAGTGAACCATAATTTTCAACATCATCGACTAAATGAAGTAAACCATGGATATTATAACTAATATTATGTTTACCATATATTATTCCAAATTGTTTAACAAAACATTGTATTAGATTCTGTGCATAATTCAACCATTTTTGTTGGTAACAGTATCGTTTTGAACATAATATTGATATAGCCACATGCAATGTAATAAAATTTTCATAAACTTCATTAGTTAGTATATTTTTTTAAATAAATGGTCCAGAGTATAATAATAATTGGCGGTATTCTGTAGCTTTCCATTTTTTAACATAATTTAAAGATCTAGGCTTTCGTTGAAATTCTATGGGAACATGATTTTTAACCAAATGTATTAATGCCGATGATATTAACTGAACACTACGGAAAGGTATTCGTATTCTGAGATCACCAAAATTCCACATCAATAATAATTTTTTCACAATACCTAGACAAACCAGATGTTGGTAGTCAAGCGGAACTTGACTGACAAGACCTAACCTAGGAATATTTTCAAGCGGACTTGTTCCTTGATGATAATCTTCATCCTCATGATCAGCAAAGCTCTTATCTGATCGTTTTCGACCAATGTAATCTGTAAAACATACTCTTCTCTCAGAGTAATCACCAACAATATTGCATTTGGTGCAACTTGAATAACCTGTGTGGTATTTGATATTTAAAACCATAGCTTTGGCTGGAGCATCAGCGCAAAAACCTTTAATTGAAAAACTATAAGTTTTTCCTGAATAAATTATTCCAAAATGTGTCAAATTAGATGCATCTACAACAAAATTTTCTAAAAAGGCAAATGTATCACAAGGTTTTTTATTTCCATGGTATAATCCTATCAAAAATACATGGTTGGTTTTATAAATTAATCCTAAAATTGGCCATAATTCACTTGAACCAGATTTTGTAACTGGTAATCCATCAATATTAAACAATAATTCTATAGCATTATTTGCTACGTTGGGATTGTTTTTTAAGTATTCCAATATCCCTTGCTCTATTCCTAAATTGGAATAGAAACCCGGTTCAACTCTTCTAATATCAGTGGACCTTGGGGTATTCAATAGAGTACGAGAATCTAATGGTAAACCATATGTAACATTTAATCCATAATTAGAAAATCCACGGAGAAGATTATTTAAAGAACTTGCATTGATATTTTCCTGAACTGCCCAACTTCTCAAAAAGTCTTTGAAGCTAATTACTTGATCCTTTTTATGATGTATAAAATTAATTGACGATGCATTTAAGTTTTGATTTTGAGAAACATTAACTTCTAGGTTTAAATTTGTAGTATTAGATAAAACTGAATTTAAGTATGAATCTTCTGAAATATAGGAAGCAATTGAACTTGAATTAAAATCATGAACATTTTCTGGAGTAACATCAAATGATTTAGAATCAGAATTAGGAGTTAGATGTATTGTTCTAGAATCAATGGACTTAACTTCATTTTCAACTTGTAATAATTCTGCAGCTATTCTTCGGTGACGTTGACGAGTTGATATGTTATTTACATTTTTTCTATAAATTATAGCTACCCATTTGTATAGAATTTAGAATATAATTATTAATTTGATTGGTTATGTTTTATTGAACATTGAACATTTAAAAAATAATTAGGACCATAGTGTTGAACCTGCTATGTCGTTTATCTAACTATTGTGGTAACCGATCGCAATGTCCTGCACACAGGGTTGTTATGTTTTAAACACATGTTTAAATTTTTAAAACATAAAAAAAAAACATGCTTTATTAGATCTCAAATGTTTCTATAAGTAATTGTTTTTAGTTAATTGAAATGTCAACTATTAGCTTATTCAATTTATCATTAAAGACTTGAAAATGATTAAATTTTTGTTCAAAGAAATATTCCATAAGTATAATGTTTTAGACAATAAATTGTGATTAATATTTTGTTTTTATTTATTGAAAGACTAATATACATATTTCTTTTTATTTATTAAAGTTGTTATTTTTTTAGTGTTTTTTTTTTTTTTTTTTGGAAAAAACCATTTGAAGTATGTATTAAAAATTTTGTTTTAAAAGTTTGTTTTTTTATCAAGCCTGCCCACACAGCGATCACTACATAGCGTGCAGTATACCTAAACGGTAATTTTTGCCGTCATCTGTAGTTTCAACTTTCATTGCAATTTTATAAAAGCTATATAGGTACCTAGCAAGGTGGATCAATCCACCTTGGAAGTTGGAACCTATATAGTATAATACTATAATATACAGTTAGTACTTTGTGGTGATTTTTATCAACACAGTATATTAATATTTAATACAATACCATAGGTATTAACCACAGATAAGATGAATATTCATGATATCTGTGGTATTACTAGGGCTCTAGATATACAGGTATGCTCGTCTGCCATTTTCTATCCATTGTTATTGTTGAGCAGTGGCGGACTAGGAGAAAAAACAGCCCGGGAAATTAATAAATTTAGAATTTAGATGTCCAAAGAGTTCAATATATTAACGGCCTTATATTTATATTATATATATTTTTCTTTTTGGTATCACAGTTAAGCTTTTAAATTTTTAAATATTTTAATTAATTGATAAAAAACTAAATTAAATAACTATTGTATATAAATTGTATATTTGTATATACTTACTCATTACTCAAGTAGTTGTTATGTATATCACTTAAATTACAATCAATTTGATTCTAATAAGAAAGTTAATTATTTAATAAGTCACTTCGTTTTTAACACATTAATATTATCATCTTTATGACTTTATAAATACTAAATAAAACATTTTTTTTGTCTACCATAATCACAAATAATTGCGTCCAATTTCGTAAAAATCTAGGTTTTTTTGTTTAAAAATACTTATTACAATTTATTCTTGTGAATTATACTTAATATTTATTTTATTTTTTATTTAATAATTATGGATTATAAATAAATAAATTATATGGACAATGTGCAATTCACAATAAAGTATTATAACTAGCAAAAATATAGGTGGAGAAAGTATAAATCTACAGTTAAATAAAAATATAAGGAGAGACCATTAGGAGTTAGGACCGATAGCACTTTTATAAGAAAGAGTATCTAGTATGTTCATTTATGTTCATTGAAATATAAAATGAGAATTAGAATTGGATAATATAAGATCATGACAAGTATGGACCCGAAATACAAATAAACTTATTAATCATTGTTAAATTAACATTCATGTATCATTAAAAATAGGTAAATGAAAGTTCAGATTTAATTTAATTGATGCTTTAACTTGTAATTAAATATTAAACACATAATACAAATTTTAAAAGAAAATATAAATATGAAAACATAGAAAAAAATAGAATATAATTAAAAATGTTTACCAAAGAAAAATTTAAATATAATAATAACAATTAACAACTAACAACATCATACAATATAATGATAACGATTATTATGATAACATAGGATTGGATAGAAAATGGCGGATGAGCATACCCGTAATATGTATAGAGCCTTAGTATTACCATTGTAAAAAGTATTTATAGTTATATTTTAGCATGAAACCAGGTTATAGAATTGTATAAAAACTGGCTATGTAGGCTGTTTTGATGAAGAAATTACTGGAATGAATTAAAAACAAAAATATTATGAATTAAGTAGTTAAGACAATAACGCTTTTAATAAAGATCAGTTATGCTGATCTCATCAGTCGTAATGCCGTTGTCACGGAAAAAAAAAATTCAATAATAAATATTGAAAATCACGAGAAATATTTTGGTTTGTGAACATTAAGTATCGAAGTGCCGCGCCGGCAGTTAATTATTAACGATGCACAATTTTAGTGTGTATGTTACCAAGTAACTCACCGTTTATTATTGTCGGCCATAGTGACAGATTAACAGCAGCTGAAGCAAAAAGACTGATGACTGATTCTGATGAGTCTGATTGATCTGATGACTGATTCTGATGAGGTCTATGGGAAATAATGAATAATTTCCAACGATTGTACACCAGTAAGATTCTAGTTATATGAGTTATTTTGGTCGTCGACGGCTTATCTATGGTCGACGGCGTCCGACGACGATAACAATTTTGGGTTTGCCCATTAGTAATTTATTACTATTTACTTACAAGTTATAACCACAGAATAGAATATGAAATTTCATATTTTCATCTATTCTGTGCTTATTACTTATTATAAAAAATAGTATTTGTTATAAATAGTAAATACTATAAAAAAAATAGTATTTATATTTTATAATCAATGTTTTTACTTATTTGTTTTAGTTCGCGTTTTGTCGGCCGTCACAGATCTGTTATGTTTATTATCTGTATAACTGCGTCTGTCGACATTCGACAATCGAAATACGCTAGATATCAGTACGGAATAAAACATAATGTTAGGTACTTACAAATGTGCGTTTGTTTTTGTATCTCATCGCCTTCCATTCTTTTCTTTTTGTATTGGCATAATATACGAGTGATGCGACGAATGTATTATAATTTATATTATATATAATAAAATTATAAAATATTTAGGATATTGGGTACTCCGATTTTATTTGTGAGGCTTTCGACCCCAGGCCGGCGCTGTACGAATATTGTGTACAAAAAGATTTATAAAAATTGCATAGCAATAATATTGCAAGCATCTAATAAAATTGTATACAATTAATATTATGATATTCCCCACATAGGCGAAAATCCATTACAATTTTTGGGGAGGCCTATTTTTTTACATCTAAGTAATTCGTGGGTAAATCGCCTACTGCCTAGTACTGTAGTAGACTGTAGACGTCGGCACTCGGCACGTCGCGTCGTTTAATACACAAGTTACAACACAAATTTTTTGCACCCCCTTCCTATTTCCACCTTAGATATTCCCACGACCTTCCTAGGTAAACAAATTTGGGTATTCCTATTGTATTCGCCAGTCGGTATTACATTTGATTAATAAATTGAGTTAATTATTTGAAGGACTCCAAAAACATGAAAATGGATTACTGAAATGGGTTATCCCGATCTGGAGGCTAGTAGGACTACCGGCGGGATTAATTGTGCTGTGCGGGTATGTCCCGATGAATAGACATCAATGCCAGTCCATTTAGCCTATTCTAAATACAAAACAAATTACAAATATAGTAATTTTATAACTTTTATAATAAATATTTCTTAAATACATTACTTCATTCATAGTTGATCTTAGATAACTTTTCATTCTTTTTAGGGTTGAAAATGATCTTTCCGGAGTGGCTGTAGACACTGGCAATGTACAAAATATTTTAATTAACATATATATGTTAGGAAAATCTGTCTTTGAACAGCATATAAGTGCTTCTAATCCAGTTTTGGTATTGACATCTCCATTGCTTATTTTAACTTTCCATATTTTTAATTCTACAAATGAATTATCCTTTTCAACTGGTTGTATATAAAACTCAACTAATTTCTCAAATACTAATCTTTCTTCATCAGTAAAAGATAAACTAAACAAACATTCAAACCCTATAACATATAAAATACAAGATCTTCAATTCTTCTTTTAACATGAAACTATTTTTACGCTCGAGACACTTCTAAATATTATATATCCAATACATTATAGTATAATTAATCACTACTACTAGATACTGATTAGAGTTTTGAGATAAACTTAGATAACAATAAATAGCTTTACCTTCAAAAACTGTTTTATGATTTACAAATCGAGAAGTTAGTTGGCTGATAAAATTATCTATAAACGGCACAAACACTGTAACTCTGTAATACTCTTCTACTGAAGATACTTGGGGATTCGCTCTATTTGTCTGTTTTCCAGCAGTGCGTTTCTTTGATATTTCTGTGCCAATAACATCTGCCAAATTCTATTTCAATATTGTAAGTTTATTTATATTATGTTTATCTTACATTGCATTACTTTAATTAAAACTTAAATTACTTATTTTTACTTTTTCAAATAAAATTTTAAATTCTTTTTCAAAATTTTCTCTAATTTTTTTTAAAGACTGAATTAATATTTCTATAATATTTATAGTGTGCTTTAAATCTATTCGTTCCTTTTGTAATTGTTTGCATACAGGCAGTCCAAAGGCAACAAAAATCTAAAATATGTTTATTATTTAGGTTATTAGGTACAGAAGCAGTACATCATATTTATTTAAATTTTCAATTAAAAATGTACCTTAGTCACAAATAAAGAAATAAGGAACTCTGAATCCAATGCACTTTTTAATAAGATTTCAGCATCTACAGAAGACGGTACACCCCACGTAGAAGAAATGTTTTCAAGTGTTTTAATCACAAATGGTGTAGAATATTTATAAATTGATTTGGCAATACACGCGTGTGCCGCCGACGTCTTATCGGCGACCGGCTCCGCTGATTGCGACCAAGTCACAATACTTTATCTCCGCACATACCCACCCGGCCTATGTGATACGATAACGACCGCCGTCTCTTCCTCCGTACAACGCCGTGCGCCGATATAAGTTAGTATTGCCCGAGAGTCCGTTCTAGCGTGCGAGGTGTCCGGCGGTGCGTTTCGTCCGGCTCCTTGCCTGTGATACATATTATATATCGCCGTATAATTATCGTAGTATAACGCCGATATCTACCACGGTGGGCTTTGCTCGTGTGTCGGTGTGTGACGATTGTGGTCGAGTCGGTATACGCGTGCCCGTTGTGGCAGCACATAATTAATTTCATTTATTCTGTGGTGACAGCAAGTTTTCGCCTTTCGGTGTGCGTTCAGTAGTCGGAAAAAACCCATCGGCCCCAGAAGACCACCCCCCGGCCTTCGTGATCGGAGTCCGACTCGGTGGAGTACCATCGTAGGGTTGGTTGGTCGCACTGTGCCCGAGAGGACATTGGAGACGCCGTGATAATCAATTATCGATATTATCTATTATTATTATTAATATTACAATTTCTTGCTTATAACATATATTTCTTATAAATACTATTTCATGTATTATTTTACTGGGCGCCCATAGTTATAATTTACTGTATTATATATTATTATTATTTGTAATAGTACGGTGGTGCTGCTGGCCCACCATCATATAAAATCAAGGCGTATTTGATATTATCAATTAAGGTCACCCTTCTTCCCGTGGTCTATGGTGACGGTGGTCACGAATAATAGGCGAAACTTTCAACGTGTGGGAATACTGCGGTCAATGTAGACAAATCGGTAGGTCGCCTCTGGCCGACAATAAAGATTTGTGTTACAAATGGTAATAATTCAACAAAATCATTTAATGATTCATATTTCTGTACCCATCTTGTTGCACATTGCCTTTTAAGTGTCCTAGCGTTTCACTATTATTGTCACTATTTTCAATTTCGTTGATTAATTCATTTTTTCTTTTTGGTGTGTTGAAAAATACAAAAAGTCGTTCAACAAGTCCCAAACAATTTCTAACTGATTTTATATCACTTGATGTACATACTGCTAAATTGAAAGAATGTGCAGCACAATGAATGTATAGTGCCTTTGGATGGGTATCTCTAATTACAGCTTGGACCCCATTGAATTTCCCTGCCATTTTACTGGCCCCATCATAGCCTTGGCCATACAAGTGGTCACAATCAATACCAAAATCATTTAAACCTGAAATAAAAATTAAAACATAATATAACTTTAAATAGTCAACAATGATTTATAATAATTGATATTACCATTCAATATAGATGAAGCTAAACTTGATCCAGTCAAACTGTTTATTTCAAAAAATTGAATAAAATCTTCGTGCAACATATCATCATCCACATAACGCACGCTTATTGATAATTGTTCCTTTGTAGAAACTACAAAGGAACAATTATCTATCTAACTAACCAAATTGCAACACACCTCCCTCGCTCTATTCGATTGAATTCGAATGAAGGGGCTGTCGATATCTATATATTATTCTTTCCACTTAAGGAGCAGTCGGTTGGCTAATTCCTACTACACTAACCGGTCTTGAGAACCGGGTCGTTGAAATAATATATAAATAAAGTTATCCTAGTTATATTTTACAGGTCCAAGAAACTTATGACCTGCGTTCAAAAAAACTAACACGTACCTAGTGTATTAAAGGTGCAACGAATATATTATAAACTTTATAAAATAAGTATAAAAGGTAAAGATACAATTAACACTATCACCTGAGTAACCCTGTTCTTGAGGGTAGTGTATGTAGATCACAGGTGTAGCAGAGTACGAGTGAAACGAGCAACTTTATAAAAATATATTTATTAAAACACTTATCTAAGGTGGGTTATTTCACCTGTAGAAATTAAGTGTGAAACGATTAATTAATTTATGTAGAGACAAATATTACTTGTCTCTACGTTGATGATAAAAACGCTACTCTTTTACGTTAATGATTAAAACTTGACTCGTTTACGTTGATGTTAAAACTCGACTGGTCACTCATATATTACGTTCAGTATTCGTACTCTACACGTCCCTGTGTCCTGTTTACCTAAGCATATTTATCTTAACTTATCAGTCGTTCCGTCAGCTAAGATTGAGAAGCATTTTGAAGAATTTACTTTATTAACAATCTGTTTGAGAATAATTTTATTGCACGCCTCATTAATTTGGTTTTGAATTATAGGACTTGTATATTTGTTCCTTTTACCACAACCTTCCAACACATTTTTTAAATGTTCATCGCCTATTGCTCGATATTTTAAAATGGCACGAAATTTACCTTCTCTTGAATTTATATCTGTTGATTGTTGAAATAAATATATTTAATTCAAATTATACATATACTAATTGAGTTATTATAATTTTAATTACCATCAATCACTATTTTACCAAAATCCAGATGTCTCCGTAAAGGAATTTCTTCTCTACCACACAACAAAATACACTGAATAATAGGAACTAGTATTTTTCTATTTTCTTTGACTTTTGCCAATCTATACTGATGATGACATTATTGAAAATTTAATATAATATAGGTACTTTTGTTAATATAGTTAAATCACCTATCAGTGTCAATGTGTTCTATTGATGGCTGTTTATGATCTATAATACTTAAAAATTGTTGAGACTTTAAAACACTCATATCGTGATAAGCAGACTTTGTGTGATCATGAAATGCCTATAATGGTTTTATGTTATACATATTATCATAATAGAAAAATCTAAACACAAATAAGTATAACTGCACTAAACTGAAAGCCATTAAACTATAAACATTTTATAAATTATTAAAAGCGATTATTACTTTAAGAGCTTTTTTATAATTGCGAAATACAGTTAGTACAAGTTGTCCTAAAAGTTGGTTTCCAACTCCTCCATAATTTGCAAAAACTACACAATATCGGCAGTAAGCTCCTTCTTCTTTTTTTGAATATACTAGCCACGGAAATCTTTCTAACCAAGTAAATTGAAATCTCAAATTCTTTTTGGTATATGTATTCAATATAGGAAAAATAAAATCTTTTTTAGGAATCCATACATTTTTTAAAACCTAAAGATAAATAAAATAATATTGTATTATGCCTAGAACCTACTCATTACAATTCTTTGTCAGTAGTTAGTACAATCCATAATGACAGAAAAATATTTTGCCTTTTTAATATTATTAATAATTTTCTTTCGAATTTCTGTTGCCATTAATAAAATTAGTTCTTTTTGAATTTCATGTCCTAAATAGTGCACATGAGTATCATGGTTCTGTATTTTTTTCACATGTTCAATTATAACTGGATCAAAATTATTGAGCATTTCAATTGCTCCAAGAAAATGACCATTACTTTTAGTAAACAAGACATCTGATGGTCCTCTAAATGCATCATTGTTTTTAGCCAAATAGTGAATTATACCAATCACACGAGTAAGAACATTTCTCCAGTGAATTTTTTCTTTTTCGATAATGGCCAAATGTTGTTTATCAATTGTCAAGTTGTTAGATATTCTTAAATTTAACTCTTTCCAAGATTGAACTGATTGAAAATGAATTTTAGAACTTTCATGGGATTTTAATTTTTCTGAAAGGTGTTTCCAATCTCTCAGGTCAGTATTAATTAAATGACTGTCATTCTGTGTATTTTTTTGGAATATTTTGCATGGAAAGCAATAGACAGAGTCTTTAACTTTGGAATAAATAACCTATTTTCTATCAATCATATCACCATTTGATAACTTACGATGATAATAATAAGTAGTAAACTTTCTTCTTTGACCATTTTCATTAGAAGTGGTTGGAAAATCATAATTTTCAACTCTTGTAGGGCCTAGTTTAACAATTTCATACTGTACTGCCTTAGTTAACATCTGAGGCCAATAAGCAGGATCACACAGATCATAAGACATTTGATTCTCATGAGAAAAGGTATCATTTTCTATTGTTTGTTCAACATTTTCTGGTTCTACATTGACCATATCGAGTTCAAGAACTTCCTATAAAAAAATACATGTAACCCATGTTTATAAATTCATAAGTTAACTAATTCATTTTTTAAGTCCTTAGTTATTTCAATTTAATTTGTTATATTATGTGTTATTATAATTATAATTAATTTTTTTTTAATATGCACTGAATTTTTGTATAAAAAAGTGCCCGTAAATAAATACATTATACATTTATATATTAAATATGTACAAGCTGAACTAACTATCACATAAAGGTATTAATTTAATAAATATACTTATGATACTTTTAATTAAAATTGCATAAGTAATATGTAGAGTCCAGAATTATATGCACTAAAATGTTGCTAAATATGATGCAAACATGGTTATATGCAGAACAATAAAATTATAGACAATATGTACCAATATGGACAACCACTTTCAAAATATGATCTTTATAAATAACATAAGAAATATTGAAATTTTGGCATACTTAAATTAATTAAATATAAGAACAACAAAAACTAGATTAACCTAACCCAAGAGAAAATAGTTGGTAAATTTTTTTTTCAAAATGTTTAAAATATGCAAATTACACATGTTAATGATAAAAATATGCCTAAACACTTATATGATGCAATAATAATAAAAATAAAAATTTAGTCTCTGAATTAAGTTTGATTTGAAATACCCATATTCCAAACCTTAATTTTTGTGCATACACTCAAAATGATTATACAAATGAATATAATTCCTGTGTCTAAACTAATAGTAATATGTTATAGTTATATAATTTTATATTGACAAGAACATGAACCAATACATTTAATGATTTAACACATTATTACCTATGTATACATATACCTAAAAAAAGCCGATAAGATAATTGAGGGGCTTCAATGCAAAACGTACTTTTTCCATTTTTAAGAAAATTGAGTTATACATTGATTCTTATCGTTAATTGTATGGGGAATCGACTGGTACCATTATTTTAATCCAAAAAGCACTATTTCCTCAAGAAAACGTTGATTCAAAAACTATGTTTTCTGCAAAACGTTCCTTTTCCAAAGTAACTTTCAATGCAAAACGTTCTTTTTCCATTTTGCTTCAAAATGGACCTTTTCCAACGTTAAAAATATACCTTACATAGTAACTTCTGCAAAACGTACTATTTCCTTCATTATTTTTCAAAAAGGTCTATTTCCATTATCAAGCAAAACGCTCTTTTTCCTATACATTTGGTATGAGTGATTAAATAGTTTTTATCCAAAACGTACTTAATATTTTTTTTAATTATAATTTTGAGATAGTACATTTTTAATAAAAGTTTACATAAATTAATTCCAAATTATATTTATGCCAAGTGTTTATTTAAAATTCTATGTAATTTAAATTTTCATAAAATGTGCTAATCTCGTTTCTAACATCAGTACTATGTGAGATATTGTACAATATAGATTCTATGATACCAAATCCCTCCAAAATCTAATCAATCTGCAATCATCGTGCTCAAGTTTTATAAATTAATTTTGTTTATGTTACTATTAATATTTAAACGTAGAGTATATTAAATAAATTCAATTAAATATATTTAATATAATAGTAATTTTTAGTATGAACAGGGCCAAACGAATGCTGGAAGCAGCAGCAGCAACACCAGTAAGTATAAATTAAATAAACATTTTAAGTTTTAAAATAGGTAGGTATATACTAGGTATTTACTTTAGTATGTTCATAAAATACAATATTCACTATTACACTAGTTACTTTGTTTACAATTTTAGGAGTTTAGGCCAAAACAGTTGTTTGTTGGAAATGTAAGACATCACAAAAAAGTGAGTAGATACCTACTTAGGTAGTTGTAATAATTGATTCTGCCAATGTTACTAAGTTAAAAGTTCCCTAGTACACTTTGGTATTTTCATTTTCAAATATTATTTTGTTATTGTAGGATAAATCAGAAAATAGGCCAAAATATTCTAATTTAAACTGCATTGAAATAGATGATACTGTGCTAAACAAGCCACAAATTGATAAGACACAAAATGTAAGTTTCAAAATGCTTAGTGTATTGTGTATTACTAAACAATTTTTATTCCTTTAACCCTTCGTTAGTCACCACGGGGTATTTTAATACCCCAGGTATATTAAAAACGTTTTTTTTGTTTGGAGGTAAAGCCATATTCACCTCCACGGCCGTGATATCATTAATGATAATAGTATAATATTATAATAGTGTGATTTTTATCATTATCAGTGCAGTATTAAATAATAAACAGTCGTTCAAAGTGGAGTCTGGAAACATTTTACCTCAGGTGACTAATTTTGTTATAGATCGTATAAAAAAATAATTAATTAGAAAATTTCAATTTTTACAGTTTACAGAGTTTGAACAAAATCTAATTAATGTACTTAATATGCTGAATGATATACACAGCGATTAATATATTAATTTTTAATAATTCAAGACTGAATTAAGTTGTTCAAGTTGCAATTTTTATTTTATTTATTAACTAATCTGAGAAAAAGAAGTTTTTATGGTTTATTTTTTATTATTAATTATTATTTTAACTATATTTGAAGAAAGACTTATATTTACATATTATACATTTTTAAATCTTGTTATGCTTTTAAAAAATTGTTACTAATTGAGGATAAAAATAATTCTTCAATTCTTATTATATGCTGAAAATTGAATTATGTTGTTATTTTTTCATTTTTTTTCACCCTTTTTCAGTTATGGTATTAGTGTTCCTATTCAACATAAATTGATAAATCATAGTCAAAATGTGTTGTACGAGTTACCCAAAATACAAATTTAAAGACTAAGTCACTTTATTAATATAACTTTACAAATTAAACAATTAACTAAAAAAAATGATTAGCAATAATTAATATTTTAAGTAATTTACAATAAAATGTATATTCACAGTGAAATATTTAAAAAAAATAGCTTTCAACTATTTAAATATCAATTATACCTATATTCAAAACATATTAGCAAAAAATAAAAATAAATTCTATGAAATAATTAATTAAAAAAATTAATTTAATGTATGGGGTATTATATTACCCCGGGTGACTTAGTGTGTTCTAATTATTAAGGTGACTAACGAAGGGTTAAACAAAAGTTACAGTGTATTAAAACTATGACACATACTCAAAAATTTTATTTTTTATTTTCATATTAAGATTATATATTTAAATATATTTAAGGATAAGGTAATAAATTGGCTACAGTGTAATGAATTAATGGTTAATACTGAGGAGCCGTCCACTTCAAAAATTGATAGTACAAAAAAATATGTAAGTTTCAATAATAATTTATTATTTGTTGTTATATTATATTCATGTGTAACACTTGTGTTTATATTTAATTTAGTATTGTATTTTAATAAACAATTTTTAAAGTAAATATTAATATTAATGTTCCTAACAAAAAACAAGATAAATAATTAGTTAATATTATTAATGTTGTATAACAAAATAATATGCATTATGCTTAATGATATTTTATATTTTCAATTTATTTCAAATACTATTGAAACCTATGAATATGTTGACATTTTGAGATAAAATAAAATTATTACTAATTTATTGAAATATTGTTTGGTTTTTCTTGGTATTATTGACATTAGGTTTGATAATTTTAGGGTTTTGATATGGTAGATTTGAATTGTATGGAATTTGTTTATGAAGAAACTTTGCCTCTTCAATCTGAAGAAATACATCCAAATATAATCAATCAAAATCCAGTTGAGATTTTATTAAATAATCCTGAGTATACAGAGTGTATTGAAGTTATTGATGGAGGAAGAAAACTAAAAAAGCCAAATAAAAGGAATGAAAAAAAAATTGAAAGAAATAAAATCTCATCTAATGTTATTATTGAGTGTAGTCACAAAAATGTGAGCAAGCCTATCTGTAGGATTTCTGAAATAAATTATAACTGTGTTCAAAATTTTAAAAATAATTTAAGTATCTTAGAAACCAAAATTGATCAAGATAAATTTTTAATTTCGGCAATGTCAATAGTCAAACCTGTAAGAACTGATCGTCGAAAAACCCAACATCGAACAGATAGAAATGTAGTAAAATATTTTTTACCTACTCTTCAAGGAAAAATACCTGTATGTTCTACAGTGTTTAGGTCAATCACATCAATCAAAAGAAAGCGTTTAAACATTATTTCGGAAAACTATATGAAAAATAATAGCTTAGGTAGTCCTAAAGAAAATCGTGGAGGAAGTCGATTGAGTTTGGATGATGAAAAAATCAAAAATTCAATTATTGATCATATCCAAAATTTCAAAGCCAAGAAAAGTCACTATTCGAGAACAGACACAGGACGTTCTTATCTTCCACCGGGAATAACTATAAAGTTAATGTATAAACATTGGAAAAATGAGATGGTTAAAACTAATCAAAAGTTTGCTTCATTTAGTAAGTATTACTTAATATTTACCACAAAATTTAATCTGGGGTTTGGACATCCCCGACAAGATGTTTGTGGTTATTGTGCTGGTCTAGAAGACAAATTAAAAAACGAGGTTAATGAAATAATTAAAATTGAATTACAGGAAAACCTTAGTGCTCATAAATACATCAGTAAAAAATTTCATAGCTTGATGAAAAAAACGACTGAAAACTCAATAAATATTTCTTTTGATATGATGCAAAATCAACCACTACCAAAACTCAGCATTACAGAGACATTTTATAGTCGTCAAATTTGGTTGTACAACTTAACTTTTGTACTTAACTCCGAACTTCAAAATACTGAAAATTGTTTTACATATACTTGGCTTGAGACAGAAAGTGGGAGAGGCCCAAATGAAGTTGCTTCTGCACTCCTAAACTTTTTAGAAATGATTGATAACCGACTTCAAACCCAAGACAAACCTATGACTGTTGTTAACCTATTCTCCGATTCTTGTTCAGCTCAGAACAAGAATCAATTTGTTATGACTGCACTACTTTATTTTGTAAACCATAAGGCAAAGGTGATCAACGAAATACATCATTACTTTCCCGTGCGTGGACACAGTTATATGCCGCCTGATCAGGTATTTGGTCGAATTGAAAAGAAGTTGAGACAAATGGAAACCATTTTATCACCAAATGAATATTATAAAGTGTTTAAAGAATACACTACAGTAAGAACATTTGATAAGGATTATGCCATCATGGACTTTAAAACTGCCGTAAAAAAAATTGTTAAAAAAATTGATTTTAAAAGTACGGAACAAAAACATTATTCGTACATTCGAGGTAAAAAGACTGTTGGAGTAAGTTCATCATATGAAGAGGAACCAATACGAATAAATGTACTTAAAAAGCAAGCCAATTTGGAAAGTATTGGTTCAGCTGAAAAATTACCCAAGACAAAT